>JACXSJ010002377.1:14395-47094 GCA_014851325.1 Pentalonia nigronervosa | reverse complement strand
ATTCATGCACTAAAAAAATCATCAAATATGCATTTAAAAATATGCACTTATGCATCAAAAAATTAAAAATATGCGGTTAAATATGCTCTTAAAAAATTTTATTTTATTATTATTCACTATAAGTTTTAACTAGATTTATTTTATTAAATTGATTTGAAATTTTTTTTTAATTATTATTCTGCACTTAATAAAACAAAAAAGGTGTTTTAAAATAATTGTTGAATTATTCTCAAATATTTACCTTAGATAAATTAGAATTACACTGAATTATTAACATTTATTTGATATTTTTAAATAGCAGAGAACGTTTTTTATCTATCAGCAGGTTCTTATATTGCGAAAAACTTCGTTCGACGTCAACTGACGTGATCGGTGCATATTTGAAATAAACCATTTCACTAGCATTCAAATCTCCTAATTCATCAATTTCGATGTTTTCCTCAGTGCCATTTAAAATATTTGAAATTACACGAAGTATATTGAAACTTTTGTTTTTTTCTATTACATTTTTAAGTTTTTTCACTACTGATTTTATACTCTTCGATTGTGTATCAATTATTTTCATATCGTCTATAATTTTGTTTACAATGTTGATATTGTATAGACTGTATAATGTATAAACTATTGACTAGTTTTAATCCACGTTTTTTCAACTGGGTAATCGATTTAGATATAATTCCAAAGTTTGCTGTAATACAAACCAAGTTTACGTTTAATTGTTGGTCATCCAAAATATTTTTTACTTTTAATATAGAATCTAAATCGTCATCCAACTTCACAAAAACATTTCGAATGCTTTATATATGTTTACAATAATAGTCTATTGCAACTAACCACATTCCCCAATGAGTAATTATAGTTTCAGGTGGTAACATTACTTCAGAAGCTTCGTTTTTAAAAATTTGGACTCGACATGGTGCTTTTAAAAAAGTTTTTTTAACGTTTGAAATTAGTTTGTCTACTTTTGGAAACATGTTACGAACCTCCTCTGCAACCCTGTGAAGACTATGAGCCAAACATGTAATGTGGACCATTTTAGAATAAAAAAACTTTTATTACAGATGCCAATTTAACCATATATGGTTCAAATTCAAACATCGCTAACAAAAAGTAAAACATCGTCATGTTGAACACCGTTGAGCCATAATAAAGCCATTGATCTATCAAATAACTTTGCTATTGTCGAGTAATTAACTTTTTCCAACACTTCAGATGTCTACGACATAATTTTTCCAGGACAATCAATTTCTAGTGTACCAATTGTTACATTAGCTACATACCTTTCATTGCTGTCGGTAGTTTCATCAATTGACACCCATATTTTTTTATCCTAGACCCTTATTTTATCCATTGTCTGGTCGTGACAATCGTTTACATAATATTTTCGAACTGTCAAATCGTCAGGTATATCTCTTTGCATATATTTTTCTAAAAAAACCCTTAAAATAAGTGTTTTTTAGTTTATAAAGTGGTGTATTTTCAAATAGCAAAGTTTTACATAAATCTGAATTGAATTCCGATAGTTTTGGGTTTTGATTTGTAATCAATTGTTGTACATTATTTGTTTTTTTGTTTTCTAAATGTGCTGCACTTCTGATGTGCTTGTCAGTTTTTAGGTGTTATATGATATTAAAACGTTTTTCACTTGCTACTTTCACGTTACAGATTTTACAAAATAAAATAAGATTATCCGTTGAAAATACAGATTCACCAAACTCGATTACAAAATTACGCAAATGATAAGCTTTGGTCGATTTTTCTTTTGACATATTGATAGAGCGACAAAAATTAAACACACAAACGTTATATAAAAATTAAACACACGAAACTAACACACGCGCGGCGAATGTTCTAGAACTAATCTAATCTACCCACTGACTATTGATACTTGATACTATGGTTTTTATACCACGTACCTACTATTCGTTAAATAAAAATACAAAAATAGACATAATAAATACTGACCATTATTATTATTTCAAGATAAAATTTATCTTTATTGTCTTTATAAGCTTATAACAAATTGTTAACCTTGATTCATGAAAAATATTCACCAAAGCGCTGATTTTCAATAAACCATCAAAATATGCACTAAAAACTTAAAATATGCGCTAAAAACTTTGAGTATTTCATCATAAACGTTATGAAATATATTTTATATTTACCAAGCATACGATAAAGTTAATCAAAAAAAATATGCAAATGTATGAAATTCCTTGCTCTAACTATTACTGTACCTACGGCACGACGGATTTTTGAAATATCATATTCGGCGTCCTCGTAGCACAGAGATTCTTAGGTAGTATAGTGGCGTGTTTCGGATTTTAGAACGGTGTGTTTGAGACATTTAAGAGAGGCCATCATAATATTTTACTATATTACTGTAATGTAATTAATTATTTTGAGACGTCTCGTATATATATATGATATCATTAAACATGGTAATTTCATTCGAAATTGATACTCCCTTTTCCGCTTTCTCTAAACAAGTCATAAACATAGAGGTCTTAAATAATAATATGCTCTACATGTTCAGTAATAAACAATGTTGTATGACATTCGATGACATAATATTTTGTATTTTTATATAAGTAAAAGAAAAACCGGGGAAGTCGTTGACCGCTGTTAAGTATGTGTCAAACGGTTCTGAGCGGAGACGGCCTGTCAACCTATACTGCTATAAGAGCTATATTACTCTAACGATCTATTACAATAAATTTATATTGTTACTATTATTTTCTATTTCTATTAGTAACATAGAAGGTTGAACTAATGTTTGTCAAAAATAAATCGCTTTTAATATAATAATCACAGGCTCCCTCAAAATTATTTAAAAAGTAGCATAAATGTATGTTTAAACGTAAAAATATTTATGAAAAAAAATATTTTAAATAATTATTATACATTCGAATTCAACAAAATTATACAAAAATGTGATAATTTGTACTTGATTTGAAATTTAAAATGTGGTGTTGAATCATATGATTATATATTAAATTCAATTAAAATTAAAATTAAATATTCTAGTAGGTATTGTTAAACTAGACTAAAGTAAACTGCACCAAATACATTTTAGGTAGGTAGTAGATTTATGAACTGTAATATGTTGTACTTAAATTGCACCCAATACAATATAATATTGTCTTATTCTGTGATAATATCTCGAGACATCTATTTTTGTATAATAAATTGCACTGAGAGTTTTGTTTAATACATATTATATTTTTATGATAACCATTTTATGACACAATTTGTCATTGTAATTTTTGTACATCAACTTCATGATTATGATTTATATTTTTTTCGTAATATTAGTTTTTTTTTTTAAAATCTTTTTCAAAAATGCTTTAGGTAGGTACATGTTTTTTGCACTGCACAACAACTTTGTAGTTTATTTCACATAAAGCCAATTCACGTTTTAATTTTTAAAATGTTGTATTATTGCAAATTATGATTTAATTTTGTTTTTTAGCTAAATCCAATGGGTACATAAAATATGACTCGTGAAATAATTGCATAATATGCAATATAATATATTATATTAAACACGATTACAGCAATAAACGTTCGGCTTTTATACCATTAAATATTTAATATACCTACTCAAATATTTTATTTTATTTAATACACAATGTCATGATATGATTTGCATACAACGTATTTCAAACCAAGTACTAATTGTTAAATTATCGTATTATAAATTACGTTTATATATTATAACAGTGTTTAAAAAAATATCAATGAATTTGAGATCACTTAATATAGGTTAAATTTAATTAAATTATAGGTCACTTATATTTAGATACTATGGGCACAAATTACTAAACCCGTTTTAGAAATTGAAAAATGCAGGGTGCCATTTAATATACCTACTATTTTACTACTCGTTCATTGTAAGCGAAATTTACAAATTCTGTTCGTTATTGCTTTTATTTTATCTTCACTGGTCTTCTTCCCTTTCCTTTCTAGTCGGAAACAAAACTGTTGTGATAGTTGTAGAATGACGTACAAAACCACCATTGTTTTTAATTTAAATTTTGTATTTCATATAAAACAATTTTGTTATAATTCAAAAATAAGTTACCTATAACCGTAAATACTTGAAATTTTCATTGAATGTTGAGATTATAATTTTTTTTTATACATCATAAAGGTATGCATACATTCTATATAATGTTCCTCGTGAGTTATAATAGTAGTTCAAGAATATTAAAGATACATAGGTACGATTTTTTTAAGCATTAGAGCTTATATTTTGACGAAATTCATAAAAATCACGACAATTTGTAAATTGTTTTGTAGTTACAAATATATAAAATGTTCAATGTTTACAGCTAAGGATTGAATATTTAAAACACGATTTTTCATAAGTATCTACTTAATATGGTAAATAAAAAATTTAAATAATATACTTAGATGGTTTTCTTTTGTTGTAGATAGTTTAAGTTCAAATTTGGACGAAATTAGATATTGAAACAAAGCGAATAACGATAATATTAGTTATTTCGTTATAATTAAAAAATATTATTTGTGTATTCACGAAACTTTTAAAGTATATTATAATATTTTATATACTCAATGACATTTTCAAATGCAATGTTTTCGGCAATATTAATTCAACATTTCAACCTATAAGTATATTGTTTTACTAATTTTAAAATAAATTACTTTAATAGTAATAATATCATTAAAACATATTTGGTAATGACTTCGTTTAGAATCGTTTTTCGTATGCAATGATTTTTTATCATTGAATTCGAATATAAAACATCTATTACAGTGACCAATTCGACACCTATACTAAACAGCATCCACTTGCCCACCTTTTTGGATATTATTATTTATATTTAGTAATGTTAATAATAATTTTAAAATGCCATCAGGTTTTTAAAAATAAAAACGCACACTTTAATTTATAGCTGAAAAATTGTTTTACTGTGTAATAATATTGTGTCAGATACTTATTATAAGTATTAAAATACCACTATGAATTTTAGATTTTATATTATTGATCTACGATATATTGAAATAAATATTTAATTTGATTGAAAAATAATTATTAATCTATACAAATACGCAATGATTAGTTTTAATTATTTACTATAGCAAAATAGTTTATACTTGATAAAAATGATAGTTATTGCATTCATATTATTAATTATATTATTACATTAATATTAATTCATGTTTAGAAATTTGAATATAAATGTAAAGTATATAAAATGTTTTATATCAGCTCAAAATATTACCATCATTATTTTTATACCTATAATAATAATTATTATTATTTGCACACAAGTTCTGTTGATTTTTTTTCTTAGTTTGATATTTTTCATTCGCAATATAGTTTTTAGTAGTAAATAATATTTTAATTACTTTATTTTAAATTAATATAATTTAGTAAGCAAATTTCGCATTGTTCAGTCACACGCATTGAGAACTTACCATGTCAGTCAAATTTGCATTGCATATTTTGATAATAATCCCTGGATATTGCCGACAGCTTAATAGCTAATAATCTAATGGTGCAGTAATGCAGTGGCTAAATATTTGGCTTGGATATACGATAGAAAGCCTATATAGAGTTTGTTATTATTATCTGTTATTTTTCTTTTTATGCATTAATTATATTATTAAATTGTCATCATTTCTATAATGAACGTAATCGCTAATCAGTTATGCTTTTAATTTTGAAAATTGTGTATATTAGTGTTGGTTGAGCAAACAACGTGGTTAATAGAAATATATTAATTAATTTATATTTTTATTTTTAACAAACGTGTTAACACTCAAAGGATGACATTTATATATTTTCTGGAGAACGGGTTAGAAAGTGTAGAGCATAATATTATAAAAAGCAAAAACCGGACATTTATATAAAATTTAGAATATTTTTTCCGAAGAATATTCACTATCCACAGTTTTCTATTCGACCGATGATAGATCAATAAAATATAATAAAGTATTAATAATTATTTATTTATTTATAATATGTCTAATGCCGGTCGCATAAACGATCTCAGTACATTTAACGAATCAATAGTGTGTTAAAGGTCCCTTAAACATGATTTAGTGGCCCATTAAATTAGTGGTTCATTAAATTTTATTGAACCATTAAATTAATTAATTTTCCATGAAACTCTGCATATGTCTTACAGATATTTTTAAATATTTTTACTCCCCCCTCTCACTTCCACTTTGTATATAAATAATCGGTGGTATTATTACCACCGATTAAAATAAAATAAGATATTATATTAAAATATTAATACACCCCACTTGAACAATTTTACATTTTAGTAAAATCTCCTGTGTGCTTGCAAACCTGTATGACTGTATTATAATAGCGACGTAAAAGCATTTTTTCGGGGGCTCCGGACACTCATCATTAGTTACTACTGGCATTCGCGACGACCAAACGAACCCAATTGATCTAATTGCAGTGTATTATAAATTATAATATTTAAATCCAAAAAAAAAAAAAAAAAAATTGCAGAAGTCGATGAAAATATAATAATGCACATTAAACATGCCTCGTGACTCGTAGTTGATTAGTGCCACCGGGACTGCCGCTTACCAGTCGTTGTACCCGACACTTCGCCTTTTTTCCAATATCTCGGATAGTGCCGTTAATCAGTATTATAGATTATTATAATATGTATTGGGGAGAAAATTTAAAACGTCAAAACTATTAAAACGATAATATTGTCGTTATTATTATTATTATCGTGGCACGGTGAAGACGGTTTTCGATTTCGAGAACACGACTGGAAACACGGCAATGGCCGGGCGAGCTATCTACGGGTCCGGTGCAGCGTAGGTGAACGGCGGCGCGCCTTGCCGTCGACGGGTCCGACGTGTGGTCGTCCGGTCGGCCGCCACCGCGGTCGTCGTCACCGGAAACGGGATGCCATCGCGTTCGGTACGCGCCGCGGTTGTACCAGGGGCGTATAAGGCGGCTGCCGCGTCGACCGGCGCACCGTCAGAGTAACAACCATCGCCGCCGCCGCCGTTGACTCCGTTACAGAGCGCGGGCCGTCGACAACAAGACAATATATATCGCCTTAAAATTGTTTCATTCGGTTGGGCCGGAAATGTCACCGCGCAACGAATTCATGCGATATTTCGCGTCCGCATACCAGGGTGACATGCGACCGGATCGCTGGCGGACGACGGACCGGCCACACACGGTCGGCCGTCACTAGGAATTTCCACAAAACGAGTCCACCGCATACCAGGGGCCCACGAAGCGCACCGAGACGTCCGACGCGTCGTTTGTCACTCGTCGATGGCGTTGCGGCGGCCGTCCATACGCCATCAAACGAAACGATGGTAAATGAAAAAAGAAAACCGTCAAAGATCATCATAAATTATATAATATGTTTTATCTGTTCCGCGATAAAGACCGCGACCCCAAATTATGGCGTTGATATGGACCGCGGCGTAAGAAAAATATCGGTTTAATTGTTTTCGTTTTAGAAAGAACAAAAACATTTCCATTAGAGGGTGTCTGTAAAGTTATGGTAACTCGGTAATCGCTTAAACCACATTACGAATTGTTTTAAACTGTTTTTTTTCCCGATAGATTTTTTTTTATTATTATTTTACGTTATTATAGTCTTGTGTATAATTGTCTTTGCAGCGATAACAATAATATATAGGACATTATTTTAAAACTTACACCATCTGTCTTATCTGTTTCATTAATAATTTAAAAAAATTATCTACGGTATTGTTATTGTACGCCTTAAATATATAACACAGCTTTTAACACATTGGTTATAGATTTTAGTTCAATAAACGACGACATGACGTCTAGTCGAGTGGTACCTATACGACGGATACCACGAATACCACGGTGCTCGGACAATAATGACATTATACCAATACAAAATGAACAGAGTTAAATAAAAAGAGAAACCTTTTTGTCCGAATATCTATATCTGCTGTTTATTGTGAAAATAATATAATAGTCAAACAAAAATATTTCATTACAATATTTTTGTTACATACTTAAAGATAATCAATGTAAATTAATGAAAAAAAAAAAAAAAAATACTCGAGAAAGACTACAATAATAATAATAATAATATTGAAACTATATAAAACTATTGAAAAAGCGAGAAACAAAAGATGTTCAGAAAGTTCAATTACGATAATTAGTATTTGATGTTTTGCACTTATATACCTAATAGGTATTACCTATAATAGTTAATTATCTAAACCGAGAAAAATAAAACAATATTAAAATTGTTTTTACAATGATGTGTGGACGTCAGACGAGAGTGAATTTGATAAAGGAATATAAAATATGAATTAGATATGTTTATGTTTTAAGGTATAGATTACACGCGTGATACGTAAATCGATTAAAATCAGCGTTTGGTGCATCGAATGGTCACATAATTTATAATAGTGGGACTCGATACCAAACAATATTATTATATTAACTAATATAAGTTGTGCGTTACTGCCGTGGAGGATGTAGAAGGATCAAGGACGCACAAAACCGCAACACTGTTTTTAAATTACATTTTGTTTTGTTATTTTATATTTGCAAATTTGTAATATAGGTACCGTATAATGCGTTTGTATAGGCGGGACCTATAGGGACGGTTGATTATGATCGGTTCGGAAGTAAAATAATATATGAATAATATATATTTCATAATAAGATAAATATTTTTCGAATATTTTATTTTTAGTTATCTATTACTGTATATACCTATCCATATTTATTTATGTTCATAATAATAATTTAAAAAACAATAGCGCCTTGTTATTAAAAACATAAATACTATGTTACCATAAGCAACAAACGTGTTTCACTGCATGACAATATTGTGTCGGCTATTAAACATACTAGTATTATAATACCACTAATTTAAAATGTTGATAAAATATTATTATTGATGTACACAGATTAATTTTCGGGGGGAGGAGGAAAGTTCTGAGTTTTAAAATAATTTCCATCTCGGCGGGTTTTTGTGGTTGGGAGTGGGTGGGAAGGAGGAGGTTAGATTAAGTTAAGTTTAGATAAAGCATATTGGAAAGAAATGCAGGCTCATATTAAATATATTTATAATTTATATATATTAAATATATAAATATACGCTACAATTATATGTTTCGAATTGTTATAAATAATTATAGAAGATTACAACAAGGTACTCACTAAGTAGAATTTGTAAAATAATCAAACATATTTCACAACCCTTTATGCGATGTACAGAATGTAACAAATATTTCATTTAATTGAATAATTATTAATTTGTAATCTATACAATGATTAACTTTAATTATTTATTACCAAAATAGTTCACATTATATATTATAAATTATAATTATTCAACTCATCGCTAAATTATGTTTTGAAATTTAATAAAAAATATTTAATATTATTTGCTCATATTATTTAAAAATATTATTATCATCATTATTTAAAAAATAATAATAATTTTTTTTTTCATAAATTATTGTTTATTTTCTCGGGAAAAGGTTATATGTTTTAAAATCAACACAAATTATATCATAATATTAAATTTGTTCATAAAAGTTAAAACATTTTGAAAAAGATGAAAATACTTATCAAAAAGTCGTAAAATGTATTGTTAATAAATGCTAATGAAAAAAAAAAATAAAAAATTAAATTGTGTATGAAATTCAATAATATTATAATTATACATTTATTACCTCCATTGATTATATTTTCAAACGAAAAGGTTGTCCCGAAATTGTATTTTAAAGTTCCAATATAGGTGAATTTAATAAAACTGGCATTAGTTCTTTTGTTTTTTTTTGTTTTTTACAATTTGTGTAGATGCAATTTTAGTCACTTGAGAGTAACTATCATGTTGCAATTCGTAATTTCGTTTTGAAGTATTTGATTTGGCAAATCTTATGAAGCTTGAGCAAATTTTTTATTTAATTTTTCACAATTTTGCATTGACGCTAATTGAGTTTTATGTAGAGAATGCTCGTTAATAATAAAATAAATATTTTTTATGCTTACTGTGCTTAAATATTATCCAAAATTACTTTTAAACGTGTAAGTATTTTAAATATTAGTTATTAAAAAAAAAAAATTGTTTACACTAATATTATAAAATATTATGGAAATTATTATAAAAAAAAAATACAACAGTACTACCTAATTAAATATTTTAGTTTATAAAGTGTACACATGACTGACAAAAAAATAATATTTATCTGTAATAATATCAGTACGTAAAATCAATAAAAATAAGATTAACTGATATTTAATTATGAAAACGTGTTTAGTGTAATTTTTGTTTAGTTTTTAATTAGAAAATAAACTAACTGTTTATAAGTTAAAAGTTAAAAATGAACTATTTCACTACAAATAACATTTAATGTTCAAATTTGTTATTTTTATTATAAAATTGTTTTTAAAAGTTTTAAAATATAGGTACCTACCTACATCAAAAATTAATATTTTTTAAAAAAAATTTCTTATATACCTATGTATTATGTGAACATCTGACGTCTTTTCGATTACATCTTTTGATTTTTTCGAATATCCGATATTTAAAGATTTCAAACAAATGTACCACATCGATCGTATGTGACACATAAAGTAGGTCCTATACCTACTGCTTTTCGAGTTTTCAATTGACATTGACAATAACAATTCCTGGATATTGTCAATAGCTGATCCGTGAAGTCTATATTTGGTCAGAAAGCTAATATTGATTAATATTATTATTATCTTTTAAGCCTATTCAAAAATCCGGGGTAAAAAATAAAAAAATCAAGAAAGAAATTCTTTTTTCTAAAATGTCAATAAAAAATTTCTGTTGGTCAAAAATCTTTAAAATTTAATACATAATCACAATATTTTTTTATTAGATTTAAAATTATGATTAGATTTGTCAAAATCACGATCATTTGTAAATTATTTTTTAGTTAAAAATTCATAAAAATTTTAATATTTATTCTTAAGATTTGAAAATTCAATACAAGATTCCTCATAAGTTGTTATTACTGGAATTAAAAAACAAAGTTGAATCTAATTCCACAAATATTTTTATGAATGTCTGAAGTTTAAATTTTGATAAAATTGGATATTCATGACGTGTGAAATAAAGATTTTTTATTCAACGATTTTCTTATTCTGTTGTATTCAAAAACGATCCAAATGCTTGAAAATTCAATACAAAGTTCCTCATAGGTCGTTATTATAGACATTTAAAAAATATTAAAGATACTTACATGTCATTAATGATTTATTTTTATAAGCATTTTATGTTCAAATTTTGAAATGTCCAATTTTTATAAAAGGTTGAAAATTAAATTTAAGATTCTTCATAAGTAGTTCATATACTGTAACCAAAGGTTTTTATAAATATACAAACGCGATTTTTTTATGGACATATTAAGTTTAAATTTAGATAAAATTATATATTCATACAATAAATAACGATTTTAGTTTTTTTAATGCAATTTAAAAATATTATTCGTGGGTACTTAAAAGTTTTATTGTATATTATTTTATTTTATACACAATGATATTTTAAAATACAATGTTTTTAGATAAATGTAATTTAATTTACCGTATTACTAATAGTAAAATTAATTAATTTAATAGAAATAAAATAAATTTAATTAATAGTTAAATATAATAAATACAACTAAATTATTAATAATTATTATTATCTTAATAATTTATCTTAATTATTATTATTAAATATAACTATATTATAGTGTTAGCTCAGAATCATTTTTCGTATGAAATGATTATCGTTAAATTAAAAATTAACACCATACATTACATCAGTGATTTACTGAATGACGAAGTACACTCAATACCTACTGCGTACAGCATAGTGGTTATTTACTTTCCCCCATTTTATGATATTCACAATATAATTATGGGTAGGTAGTAGGTACATTAGAATTAACAATTTTATTATTTTAAAAGTTCCTAGATATACATTTTTTTGTTATAATATTTATCTCCATGTTTTTTTTTTAGAAAACTAACCCAAGAAACTTTTAATTATTTAACTCACATAATATTTTGTCGGTAAAAATTAGTTAATACATTTTCAAGTAAATATCACCAAACATTGGATGAACATAAAAACAATTTCCGGATTTCTATTGAATGACGAACACATTAAAAATGATTTGTTTTTATCCGTAGTATGAAATATATGATTTTCACAATCACCGTTATAATGCATTTTATTGCACAGCAATGTATACATTGTAGGTCGTCAAACCTATAAACATATATACAGAATATTATGTATATGATGTTGATTACGATTAAAAAATTATTATTTTATTTTATTCTCAGTTTCATACTACCAACGGTTATTATAGAGAACTGTAGACTCTATACAAGTATAAGGGTTATTATTTTCCACTTTTAAAATATTGACATCAAACAAATTGAATAGGTATCATTTATTATAAAAGATTATTTATTTCAAACAATAAATTGAATGTAGAATTAGAACTAATAGATGTTATGGTAGATAATTTAAAGTTAATGATATTATTTTCATCAATCAAATAATTTAGTTTACGGTCAAATAAATTCATTTTAAATGAACACGTGTTACAAAATATTTTATGATATATTTTAAAATACAATACAAACCGATTCTTTGTAATGTATATTATGTAAAAAGGAATAAATACCTAAAAAAATAATTTAACTTTTGTAAATCATAATCATGTGCAGATTAATAACAATTAATCCTTTAAAAAAATATGTATTATGTAGATAATAATAAATTGTGTTACATGTTATCAATATGAAAAAAAAATAATTGTTAAACATTGTATTTTAATAAAGAGTATCAAGTAGAATAAATATTATTTTTGATATTTGTAGGTAAACAAATTAATTATAAGTTTAACCAATAACAATTACACATTTTTCTTTTGATCTACCTAATATATTTTCAAATATTAATTTTAAAATGCGTGAAAATTCGTTCATCTGAAAATTTAAATTGTGTTTTAATGTTTGTATTTATTAGATTAAAAATTAATGGTCATATTATAAACCTTATTATTTTTTTTTTTAATGATTATACACATTCATAATTATTCTATGAAAATTACATTGAAAAATAAACTAGTAGTTCTCGATAAAATAATATGAATTTTATTAAAATTGAATACTTGTTTATTTGCTACAGTGATGCTTAGATGTTACTTCTTTTTAAATTTAATACATTGAATTCCAACAGAACGCAACCCAAATAAATTATGTGAACTTTCAGTATCAACTAATAATTGAATGCCTTATTTTCGACCACAGTCTTTATATCAATACTCTATGTCTCTATACATGTAGTTTGTAGATCCGTATAATTCATTTATAATTCACGTATTTTTACGTTAACAAAATATTACTTGTCTTATCGATTATCATGCACGTATTGCCAGTAGGTAGGTAAATCACTGGTCCTACATCGATCCGAATGACATAATTAATAATTATGTAGATTGTAGATAGGTAACTATAATAAGTTATGCCTATCAAGACAAAAAATAGTACATCTTGATGTTCATGACATTAAATTGAATCTCACGCATCGTGCTATAAATACGTATTTTTAGTGTATTCAGTAGATAATGTAGTATATCATTATAATAGATACAATATAATTATTTTACATTTATTATAAATATAAGAATGTATGAAGTCCAGAGGTCTGACAAACATTTTTATTATAGTCAAAAATATAAGTAGAACTATACTGTATTAATTGGTTTGATTTTATATAGGTGGGTACCTAAAATTGTATAAGTATAGGTACCTATAATATTTTATAATTCATATTTTTTTTGATAGTTATACACAGTTAGTTGGTTGAACTGACATCATTCAACAAAGGTAGACAATAGATATTTTTCTTTCTTTTTTATTTGTCATGGTTTTAATTGTTTTCACTTGTAGGTAACGAACCGGACGATAATCTTATAACCACATGCCAACCAGTAGTTCCGGAGGCTCGAATTTTCCACATTGGTCAATGTTTACCTGTTTTTTTTTTTTTTATCACACAGTTTTTTGTTTTCCTTCGTTCGACTCCGGAGAAAGGTTTTCCCGGACGACCAGTCCGAGTAAAAGTGATTTAGTATCGTGACGACGCTCTTGACATGCCGACATAACATGCTACTGATACGTTTTGTGTTGTGCGTAATATGGCCCGCCGCTTTGTCGTCAAACGTGCACTCAATACTTCCCGGAATTGATGATAGCAAAATTAACGATGGAGATGAGTACGGTGTCCGAAACTATGTATCCGATCACGAGCTTCCAAGAGATGTGCCAACAAGGGTTAAGATCGTTGGCGACTTGGGGACACCACCTCCTAGTGTCAAATTGGATTTTGTACCTAAACAGACGTACGTGCAGGTTCGAAGATACGATGCTGTTAAGCGGCTTCCGCAGGAGGCCGCAATGGAAGAAGCTGCAACTTCAGAAGAATTAGCAAATGCGCCTAGACTTAGAGAAGTCGTTACCCATAAAAAGACGCAAGAGGTACCTAAGTTAAACATAAAATACAATGTTTTGTCATTTATGATATGTTTTGCTTTGAGATTTATATTAATAAAATAGGAAAGTTGATACGTTAGTTTTTCTCAATTTTATCTATAATATGGCGAACTATTTAATATTGTTAAATTATTATCTAAACATTCATCATCCATAGAATCTATATTCAATTACTTACAATATTTTTCCAAAAATAAAGAAATGTCCACTAAATTAATATGTAATATAGCTTAATGTAAATTGGTTTTTTTACAGTTCTCTGAATATAGTTTGGATTACTATCAATTTCATTAATTTACTATTTATCAGCGTGAAATGTATACATAGGGTTTTTATACAATAATATTAAGTATATGAGATAGATAAGAATAACAAATAACATTGGTACATTGGTGCACTTTTTAACCTTATTATAAATACCAATACCTATAATATATATACAGCCATATACTTAGGTGTAATTTCCTCGAACCAAGCAATTCGTTCTTCCTACTTTTCTAGAAATTATGTACTTACAATAGCTATAACATTATAATATGACGTAATCTAAGTATATATTATCGTATGTACGTATACTGTATCCTACATACGTTTTAGAAAATATTTTATCATACAATATTCATAAAAAAAGCATGTACGATTTTCTATTTAGTTATATTTTAAATATCAATGTAATTAAATATTGTACCTAGATAAAGATAAATATTTAAATAAAGTTTATTTAAAGTTTACACAATTGGGTAATATGTGTCACAAATGGTGTTATTTCCTAAATTTTTTTTAAATAAAAATTAATTTCTGATTCCTAATTACTTAACTATTTATAATAATCGTATAGATGTAAAATTATTGAGAACTATGTACAGAGTTAACGTTAAACATAGTACACCATCAATTAGTTGTGTACTAATACATTATAGTATATAGCAATGACCTGCCCTCATAAGCTAAAATGAAAACGCCGCAAGACAAAAAAAAAAAAAAAAAATTAAAAACAAGATAAAAACAAAAAAAAAAAAATAATTATAAAAATCAACAAATAGGCAAATATGTCTGAAATAGATGCCTTTAAGTCTTAAATATTGTGTAACAAAAATAATATAGGTAATATTTAATTATTTATAACGTCCTAAATCGTTGACAAATTTATGGATACTAGGTAAATAGGTACGCCGTAAAATAACTTCTCTAAACAAAAATGACATAAGCATAATTATTGAAGATACTTCATTTTATCTTAATCTGTAGTAAAAATTTTAATTTGCTATTTAAATTTACTTTTGCAAATAATTGTAAATTATAAAAATAATAATATGCTTTTTAATATAATATTCTATTAAATTATATACCTATATTATAAATATAAATATTTTTATCAGAATTGTTACTTACGGCATTCTTGTTTATGAAATAAGTATAAATAGCTGATGAATCATTAGAAATGAATAATGATCAACATCAAAAGTGAGATATGTTATTAAAATCAACTAACCATATTTATCATTATTTCATTTCATTCATCAAGTAAAATTAAAAGAAAAAACAAATAAATAAATAAAAAAAAAAAATTAAATTTCATAATTAAAATGTATAAAGCGTTATGATTATAAGACAATTTTCAAAATATAAAACATGTTTTTCTCAAAAATGTTCTCCGGTGGTTTTTGGAATTTTAACTTATGAGAACAGTATTATAATGGCAGGTATACATATTTTTTAGTTGATCTTTTTTTCACTTCGAAATTCAAGCTATTAGCGTTGAATAAATGTAAATTATTATAATAGTTACATAATTTATAGGTACATTATATTATATTCGGATATGGACCAAAAAAGTGAAATAAAAATATCGGAAATGCTATAATCTTTTAACAAGGCTTCTAAAGAAAAAAAATGAGATTTAGCCTGGTAATTAGTAAATCAACAAATAAAGCTCAGCCTTGATTTTTAAAATGGCGCATATTGAATACGTAAATTCTTATGTAAAACTTTTTTAAATTAAGTATACAATTTAAAATTTTTTGAGAATCATTTAGCATTACGTGTCAATTGATTTTCATTAGTCATTATTCTCCAAAAACGTTGTTTTTTCACATTCATTTTACTAAAATATAAGGAAATTTATGAAAAAATGTCTAAGAAATCATAATTATTGTATAAATTATAAATATAAATAGTGCTGCATAAATTATTACTTGTTTTATTATTTTTTATTTTAAGAAACATGTATTTTTAGCATATTATAAATAATTGTTTATACTTAGGTACATCATAAAATAATAAGTACTTTTCATCGTTCTCCAGTATTAATGGTTTTTAAATGATCGATTATTACTTTTTCAATGTTAATGTTCATTGAAATGTTTTTGTCTAACGTACAATATAAGAAATTCTAGTTTTTCTTATAACATTTTATTTTTAAATTTTGTATCTACAATAGTTAACTTATATAGAATGTCTCACACAATTATGGTAACGTGTATAAATAAATTACCTTAATGCTTAAAAGCATAGTTCACAATTTTAGTTTACTGTGATAAGACATACAAGTATATATTTTATACGTTTTTTTTTTAATTGTGTACCTACTTATATATTTTTAAAAATAATTGTAGTTTTACATGAAATAATAAATAAAAATAAAAGTAATAAGTCATTCTAAAAATAAAAACAAAAAAATTGTTGGTATCATATACGTTTTCAATTACTTAGTGAAATATTATAAATTGTACAATCATATTTTTAAATACATTGAAGAGTTTTGGTATAATATAATATATTAAAATTATATCTGAAAAAACAAAGTGGATTATTAACAGACACAGATATTTATTATGTAAATTAGTAAATAATTATTAATTTAAAAAGATAATAATAAATTAAATTGAAATATATTTTATTTTAAATAAGTAATATAAAATGTTTATCAGTTGACACAATAAGCATATACCATAATTATATATATATAGCATATATTTATATTTCATATAAAGAAATTGAAATATAAATTGAAATTATATATACACCAATTTTATATTTATCATTAATATTAAAATAAACTGTATCGTTAGCAATAAACAAAATATACTATTACTGTACATTTTACCAATAAACATTAATGTTATATGGAATATCAAATTTTATTAAATTTATAACGTTTCTTCTATTTAAAACAAATTAATTTTACAGTAGAGAGTTATTTATTGTAAAAATAATTCTATTATAACGTTACACATGTCTAATACATGTACTTACTTATTGTAGTCGTATATGACAACGGTTTCAAAAACCACGTAATTATGAAGTTAAAACCACATCACATTCGATTTCACGACTGTTTCATATTGTTTCCTGATAATTGAACTCAAGGCCTCCCGTATTGTGTATCGAAATTTAAACTATTTTTCATCGAATTCTATGTAATATCGTCTATAGATCTCTCTTGTAGTTTCTAAAATTCTGAACGATTTATTCATAATATGTTAGCACGACTTTTTATTTTATAAAACAATAGGTATCTATATAAATACATACACATGGTATTTTATATCAACAATTTGGTCTGTTATTTGTTTATAGGACTGTATTAAGTATGTATATTTTAAAAACACAATCCTGTGTGAAAAATCAGTGGACAATGGCGTATCCTATTGACATAAATGAAAACTACGTTAATATAAGTTGCTTATTATTCACGTAAACAATAGGAGGGAGGGAGAAATCAATAGATTTTGTGAATTCCACACGCATTGAATGCTATTTAAATATAAAAGAAAGCTATTGTTATTATTATTAGTATTTTTAATTCTTAGGTGTACGAAGAACAAGGTTACGAAGATGCCGGATACGATCACGGCGGTTCAAAAAAATTAAAAATTGAAGAAGAAGTAAAGGATAATCAAAGCATAGAAGTTTTTAGACCTAAAAATAGTTCTTCACAAAGTGTAGAAGAAACTAAAGACCACGTAGCAACAGTCGCACCATCAGGTCGAGGAACTTGGAGTCGGCACAAAACAACTACAGGCAAAAAAACTAGATATGAAGATGATGGTGATAAAAGAAAAGTAATTATTAATGATAGCAGCCCTATAAGTGAAAAATCGTCCGGAAATTATTCAAAGTTTGATGGAGGAAAGATAATTATTGTGCAAAACTTAACAGAGTCTGAAAAAAAAGATTCTAAAAATGAAGGTGCGGAATCTAGACGAGTTCCCAGTTTTAAGACTAAAGATAATGTAGAACCAACAACTTATAGGCCAACTATGAGACACGATAGTTCTCGAAATACGGTAAAACAAAATAAAAATAATTATACGAACAGGACCAGAAGTAGGCCAAGAAAACGTCAAGAAGCTAACGTACAAAAATCTCAAACAGATGTGATAGGAAGTTATGATAATTCTCCCTGGATACCAATTTCACCACCAACAGATTATAAAAGAAACAATAATGTGAACAAAAAACCAGTGAAATCGAAAATTAATTCAGAATTGCATGAATTAAATGGTCATGCTACAAAGTATGGGTATTCAATAAATCACGATACACCGTATCAATATATATTTCCAACTGATATATTAGCACCAGTATCATCAAACAAACCGGATAGAAAGTTAAGGCCTAAGTTAGAAAACATAGATGTTACTAATGGAAAACTACAAGTGTCATCATATCCAAATTTTGAATTTATTCCTCAGACAAATTATGATGGTAGTGCCATAAATCCAAAACATAAAAAAATAAAGAAGTCTTCAGGAGAAAATTTATCTTTTGATACTATAAACTTACCTTCTAGTAATTTTAACACAGGTGTTACTCATATTAACAAACAAAACGGAAGTTTTACGAATCAAAGACAAAAAAATAAAACAGTTCAAAGTAGACCATTAGAACATTTCAATACAAACGTTAGATCTGAACTTCATCAAGAGAAAAAAAAGGTAAATCATAGAGATATTGAAACAGAATTAGGGAATCGCGGAAATTCAGGTTCACAGTACACTAGTACTATTGTTAAAGATTTTAGTCCACCTAAAACGTATGATGCACCATTTATAACAAGACTTAAAAAAAATAACTTTGATTCCAGAGGAGATCCAACTATACGTGTTTATCCAAAATATGAGTTTTATCCAAATTATCAAAATGTTCAACATACCGTAAACGATGAAACTCATCATGGACATAGACCATTACATAATACTAACCAAGGATATACAAATATTGAATCAAATGAAAGTCCTCTGTATAGCATAAAACATGACAGTTCACGTCTCTCTGAATACTCAAAATTTAATAATAGACCAAAGAACGTTTATAAGCAATCAGTTGAGATTTCTGATAGCTGGGAAAATTATCCTAAAATTAAACCTCAAACTTTATCAGAAGACAATTATTCTAAATTTACTAAAGGAAATGATTATCCAAAATTTGAATCGAATAATAGATTTGAAGGATCCGGTATTAAATCATCATCAATTTACAGATTAATTCCATACGAAAAGACAGTGAAAATTAACAATCCTTATTCGTATGTGTATCATGATGATCATTATCCTTCCGGAAGTCGATATAGCGGAGTTAAAGTTGAAGTAACGACACAAAGCCCTAAATTGAGTGACAGAAATGTATATTGGAATAGCAGACATCCTCATTTACCAAAAGACTCAATAAAAAATACTGAAGAGCTTAGAGGTCGAGATAAATCTGAGTATGAAAACACCCGTCATGTTGAAAATTTAACTTTGGCGCATTTTTCAGGACTTCATAAAACTAGTTCTTATCGTCCACTTCCAATACAATATAATGAACGTGTGAATAATTTGGCAAAACTTCTTAACGATAACTATCCAAGAAGAACACGCCGAGATTTAGAAGTAATAAATATTGCTTCAAGTGGTACTACAACTGAAATTCCAGTCGATACCGTTGTATATCCTCATTATAAAAATGCTCCAAAACAATCGGCGTTAAGGTATGCTACGAATCCGATTTTGACACCACGAAAAACTGCTGGTGGTATGGAGTTTTACGATTCTACAGACAATGTTCGGTGTACTGATATGTCAGCACCTACTGACATTGTCCCTGAAAGAACTGAAGATGGTAAATGGAATGGCGAACCTTCTAATGATAATCCTAGAGTGGATGCTCTTGGTGATAAAATCGGATGCTTCAAAACAAAATATTTTGGTAGTGATCCTTTAGATAATCCCATCTTTAAAGAAAAAGATGTTGGATTTCCGGATGTATTATTCTCCGTGAAGAAATCTCCAGAAAAGGAAAAAGGCGGTATTCAACAAGGCAAGCCACACGTGGACTGGAATTTTGCAGACGAACTTATTTCTGATCATTGGTTTCCCGATAAGGATGTACGAAATCGAAGGTAAATCATAAATTATAAAAACGATAATTATTAACTTAGAATTGTTAATTTAAAGTTTTAATTTATTTTTTCACAGATCAGATAATAAAAGTTTACCCATTAATCATAAAATTCAAGGTATGGAATCAATTATACCAGAACCAGTTATTTTAACATTTCCAACAAAAGTATCAACAGTTGTCTATAACAATGATACGAAAATAGAATCAGAAGATAGTGATTCTGACGTATCTTCAAATGATGAACATGTTTTACAATACTCTGTTAAACATCCTGCTCCAAAACCAGAATCTAATATAAGGAATAACCATTTAACAGATAACAAAATTGAAGGCCTTCTTCCTCCACCACAAATAACAAAGAAGTATAAAAAACTACAAAAAATTAAAAAACCCACAGTAAAAAAATTATTGAAAAAAGTAAAAATGGACGAAGAATCAAATGATGCCGATTTTCTTGATGTCTTTAGTCCTATTACTTCTTTTTTTACTGACGAAGATGAAGTTATAGATTCACCAATTGTTCACAATTTTTTTAATATTAAAATGACACCCTCTGCGAAACTGAAGACCACAACAATGGTGGATAAAAACAGTGGTGAAACAGTAAACAGATTTCAAATGCAAAATTATAGAAGAACTAAAAGAAATATGAAAGGTGTAGATTTACAAAAACCAAAACAGAGAATATTAAATATTTTTACCAATACCAATGTTAGTTTATCATCACCAACTGCTAGTGTAAGAATGCATTCTCCACAAAATGGTTCTTGGTTTCGAGAAAAAAGAGACCATGTTTCAGTCAATGTGGATGTAAGAAGAAATGAGCCGCGGTATTATTATCATACTGAACGACCACCAGTTAGAGTAAAAAGGGTAGTTCATAATCCTCCATTTTACAGTAGAAGTGGTCAGGTATTTAGCAGCAAATATTTGGTATCGGATCAGGATAATTCTGAAACATTACCAGAGGAAATAAACGTGGCATTTTCTACTACACCTAGATACGAATCAACGCCAAAGTTCATACCAGCAATAGCATTTGGAGATAGCAAAACTAAAATTATTAATTACAATGACAGTGTAGCTAATAGTACAAACGACATTGAACGCTCACAATTCGATAAAAAAGGTTCATTGATATATGTAATTAATCCAGATACTGGAGTCGGAAAATGGATGCAAGTAATAAAAGTGAAAAACGAAGAAGGCACAAAATCTGCATTAACGAATGGTCCAGTTTATTTAGAAAAAAAAATTAAAGATGGTATTGCTGAAGAATCTATTGGAAAATTTGGATTTAAAGGATCTACTAAAGATTTATTTAAAAACGTATTGAGCCCTAATATAGACCACAGATTTAAAATAAAACTTCCAAATAAAGAATCAATAAAGGAAGTTAAGGATGTTAAGGAATCACCAAAAAAAACAGTTTGTCCAAAAATAATACGACCGAGAAAAAAAGAGGTTTGTCTAATACAAAATCTTTTTTTTTGTTTAAAATATTAATATTAATATAATATTTTATAGATAAGAAGAAGAACTACAACGACAACTACGACAACCACAGAAATACCTGTGGAGGAAGAAGTTGATGAGAGGCCTGAAGAACAAAGTGGAGAAGACGAAAATACTGTACCTCCTCAAGAAGAAGATGAAGAAGAAGAAAGCGAAGGGGGAGGAGGAGGAGGAAGAGGAGAAGAAGAAGGAGGAGGAGGTGAAAATGAAGAAGAACCACATGTTGAACGTCCTCAGTATCAACAAGAAAGTGAAGAAAACCCTGACAATGCGGAAGGTCATGATCAAGATCAAGATGTTTACGAGTCCAAACGAAAAAAACCACATAGCATGGTTAAAAAACCAGAATTTAGTGGTTATTTTTTTGGCTCAAGAGATAAAAATAAAAAAATAATGTAATTTATAGTAGTTTTCTAACTTTTTAATTATTTACATTTATTTCTATAACTTATTTTGTGAATATGTTATGTCATATTTAGATTAATTTTATTGTAATATTCATGTTTTCATAACAATTGTAAATAAATTTAATTTTAAATCCAACCAAATATTTAAGGTAATTTTGGTTATTTTAGGTTAACCTGTTTTTTAATAAGTACCTATAAAACCATGTATAAAGAAAATATTTTAATAATTAAATAAAAATATATAAAAATGTTTTTTTTTTTTTTGAAATATTTTTCATGGGTTATTGAAATATATATATATATATATAGTGATCGTTGTAATATAAATATAGTGTACAATTATCAAGTATTCAAGAGTAAAAATACTTACCTTGAATAAACAAAACAATAATATTTTATAAATGAGATAAAGTTTTCAATAAATAAACACATATCAAATTATATAAATAACTTTTACCAAATCTGTACTCACTAGTTGTACTCCTCAGTTATTTGTAAAATAATTATAGGTATTTTTATGCTTTTAAAAATAAAAAAGTAAAGCATAGAAAGTACACGTTCCAAGCCCTATCAATTATATTTTATTTAAAGTGCTTAACCATAACAAACATGAAATTTATTATTATAACGTTTAATTAATAATTAATACCACTACTAGCCGCTATTTTTGCTTCATTATAGTACTTGTTATGATAAAATTATTTATTTATGCTTACCTTCATAATTTTATATTTAAGGTAAAGGTATATTTTAATCATTATTATAATTTTGAGAGCTTCGTTTTGTATAAAATATGTTCTAGAAACATTTTTTATTCAAAATGATAGTCAAAAAGTTTGTCATAACTAATAAGAAAACTGTGGATAAAAAGTTGATATACCTACATACTTATCAACTAAAGTTGTAAGTATTAGGTGTAATATTTTGATTCAATACGTCAAATTTCCGGTATCGATTTCAACTAAATTACCACAAAATAGACATTGAGTATAAAAATCAATATATGTAATAATTTGTAAGTGTAGTAGATTACATTAATTACAATTTATTTAAAGTCATAAACAATTAACTTATTTTGTTATCAAACCAAAATTAGAAACATTTCAATTAAATTCTTAAAATATAAATTGTGATTTTTTAATTATGTTTTTGAAAATATATTATATTACAAGTAAATTATAATCATAACAATTGGGTAGTACGACTTGTACCTATAATTGTAAACAAAAGTAAGTATAATTGCATCATAAAATCTTAGAATATGATACAATATAGATATAGTATAGTATATAGTATCTTAGGTATAACTAAATGTGTTAAAAATTCATCAACAATTCATTTTTTAAATTTATTATATTTTTGAAGGATTATATCTAATAATTTACCGATTAGCCTTGTCAGATTATAGTAACCAAAAATATCAAGTGGTGATTAATCTGTAATCTAGATTGTGTTTCTATACAGTATAATTTTAGTCTTTACTATAACCAAGAAATAATTATGATTATTGAGGCCCCTGATTCAACGTACCTAATATTGTGATTATAAAAAACGAAGAAATATTATTTTAAATTACATCAAATTAACATATATGTTTCCCATCAGCGTTTAATAGAATTAGTCTCAATGTTTAATCTAATTATCATTTGAATAACTGCATTTTAAATTGCATGCGTGCGTTGAGCTTCCGTTTCTAACACATGTTATTATAGTGTTATAAATTGTAAATATTGTATAAAGAAATTACGGAATGAAACCTAGGTAAAAATTATTATTGACAAAATATATATTGGAAGTTTTGGTAGCTGTTAAATAACAATTTTAAAGACAGGATTAGTAAATAAAACATGTTAGATTAGTGAATTTGCGCCTGAAAACAAAATATTGCCAACTTATGTGATTTAAGTAATTTTTAATTTTATTTTTTTTTAAGTACTTTTCCATTTACAATTTAATCTCTACATTAAATAAATAAATGAATAAATTATTATTATTATTATTATTTACTAAATAAATCGATTTATTAATTCTCGTGTATTTATCCCTTCTTAAACTTTGTTAAATGTAAACTGCTAAGATTTTTGACACAGTTATTTTGCATTGTTTTGGCCAGGTATAAAATACAAATCTAAAATTATATCCAATCATAACAACTATTTTATTTTCTGTAACCAATGCCAACAATATGCAAAATTGCAAACAAAAAAATTGCAGTCTTTCGCAAGTCAACAAAATTAGCCATTTATGTGTTGAAAAGTAAAAAGTAGTCAAGGACAATATAGATCTTACTGATTCTATTAATGAACATTTGACGAAAATCGGTCGAAAACCGTGCATTTTCATAAGGTCATCCGTTTTAGCCTTTAGGCACTTGACTTTATATATAAGATATTATATTTAATAATTATAGCTATATTATCCGACTTCACCTAGATAAAAATGAATTTATTTTTCTATAGTTTTTTGTTTTTTATCATTAAAATATATAATACAAACACAGTTACAATGAATAATTTTATGATTTTTAATTTCTTAATTCTAGACATATATTTTATGTTTGCTCAAAAAACTGGAGATAAATTTAACGAATACTTAAAAGCTGATGTAAATCCAATATAGTTAAGATTAGTATTTGTTGTTATGTATTTAAATAAAAAATATGTCCAGAATTAAGAAAGTATATCATACAACTTATCATTATGGCCCGGATTTTCATACAAAAAATATTGTTAAATATGCACATAAAAATCAGAAATATGAAAAAAAAACTCTCTATTGCACACTAAATAAGACTTAACACCTTAAAAATGATTACAAAATGTATGATGTTAAAAGAAATATTTCTAATAATAAAAATCACAATTAAAATTATAAAAATTATAAACAAACAATAATTACCTCTAATTATATAAATGTAAAATTAATGACAGAAAATGTAATATTACATTTTGAATCAAATATCAACACAAAACTACAAAATGTGATTTAAAATTTTAAAATTTGAAATTTCTGTGATTATTAAATAATATAGATTTACGAGATATTTGGAAACATTTATTTCTACTTCACAAAACAATATGTAAATGCATATTTAAAACAAGAAATATCTTCAGGGGTCAAAACTTTAATGCTAAAAAATGCATAAAATATGCAACTTTTATGCAAATGTATATAAATATGTAATTTATAGTCATTTTTTTCTCAAATATGCAAAATAAAAAAATATACATACTCTACACGTTACGAAACGTCGACATTTTTAATCAACATTTTTCTAGCCGAATTGTAGAAAAATATAAATTTGCATAAAAATCAGGGCCTTAATTAAAATTGTAATAATTGTGTTCATAAGTATTTGTTTTTGAGATTTGTTTTAAAAAAGAAATATTTATATTTGTAAACATTTTTATATGTCATTTTTCTACTAATTATATAACAGAGCAATGTAATCTGTAACCTATGACAACCATTTAAATGAACAAAATAATATTCGATTTTTGTAAATCAGAACTAAATTCATCTGAGAGCACATCTTTAAAATGCAAAACTTAAAAAATTGGCATTGAGGAGCACATCCTTGGGTATAGGATCAATGTACCAAATTTTAGAATCACAAGTGCGATATTGGCTGTGGATCACTTACAAACACACGCAAACATTGCATTTTATTAATATAGGATATGTGTTTTACCATACATTATATATAAAAATATTGTTTAGTTAATTAATTTTAATGTTATTTGAACGAATCATAGTTAATTTTATTCGAAATGTGATGCCTTTTTAAAACAAAAAATATATATTTTAACATTTCGTTTTGTTATATTTTTATTTTGAAATATTTGTTTTGGATACTTTATATTATAATTTTACCACATTATATGCGAGTTAAATGTTGTTTTAATCACACTTATTTAAAACGATTATTGTGAAATTAATATTAACAAAAACAATTTTATGTTAATCGTTTTTCTACTCAAAGCATTTCAAATTATGTACCAACCTATAAAGTAACACTTATACCTTCTACCTATACAGTAAATAAAATACAATAATAATTATTATTATTATGATTTCATACTGTTATAGGTTTTTTCAAGATATACAACAATAATATTCAATATTACTTCCTAGTTCCAACTGACAATTATTTAACATTTTTACGATAGTAGTATTGATACGCAGGAAAAATTTCAAATGTACAAGAATTATTGAATTTTGAATTAATTTTGATATAATTGTTGCCATTTAACCGCGTTATCTTCATTGTTGTTTCCTACAAATTACGATAAAAATAATATATAACGTATATGCAGTTAATAATCGTCAAGACATTATTAACCGTAAAAAAAATAGTATATTTATTTTATATTTATTAATATTAATAGCCAATAAGTAACTAAAGTGTTATAAAATATAAGTTTGGAATAGAAAGTTAAAAATACTTTGTTTATTATTAGTCATTATGTTTCGAAATAAATAAAATTGATAAATAAATTAAAATAAAAGTAATCACAATAAATTTCAGTATTTATATAATTTAATCAAATAACAATGAATTATATATTTATATGATAAACACATTAAAAGGTTCTTTTCAACATTAAATTTTAAAAACTAAAAATAATAAAACTATAAGCACAATATTATTTTAATGACAAATGTTACATTAAATTACGTTTAGATGAATCACAAGGAAGAATATACTATTGCAGTTATCCTTGATCGAGTTTCATTTGTGTATTTATGTTGCATTGATCATTAGTGGCTAACAGTCTATTGTTTCAAAAATCCCATTATTGGTGGAAAATTAGAATAAAAGGACGAGTAGAGTCAAATGGAAAGTAGTCGAATTATATCGAGTTAACGGACAAGTTCAAATTTATTTATAATTCTTAAGAAAAATCAAGAAAAATGGCTGCTTCATTCAATATGGTAAGTTAAACTTTACTTTAAATATTTAAATTTAAATTTTAAACCGCATTTTATATTCATAAAAATCTATTTGAATTAAATTTTATACGGTTTTTAATATTGAATAATTAAAAATATAATGCATTTCACGTATTCTTGTGGTGGTGTACGTATATCAACTTTAATTTGAATAAATATCAATAATTGTATTTCACAGTACAAAATGATTTATATTAAATAATTAAATAAATTTCCTTCAAAACGATTTTGTGATTAATGAATAGAACTCGAGCAATAAATATATAATAACACATTTTGATTTGAATTATAAAATATTTTTAAGAGAACGTCTTATCATTTTACTGTATCCGTTTTACTAAACCAGTACTATAATCTTTATTATTTTACATTAGAAGAATTCAATTTATCAACATATTTGTACTATTATTATGATAAGAAATATTTGGAAAAAATGTCATCTGTAATATGTGCATAACTTGTTCCAAATTAAAATCTCAGAAAAATAAATTTATGAAATGTCATGGATGTTTACCCTAATACTGAATGTTGGATTAAATAAACTATATTTACAATTAAATACAACTGCGAATAAAAATATATAGGTAAATTATAAAGAAATATCTTGAATGAAATACTCATCAATATGTACAATCAATAATAATTTTAATAAATATAAATAATAAGTAATTAATTATTAATTATTATTTATAATAATTTTTTTATTTTTTATTTTTTTTTTATTATTTATTAATTATTTTATTTTTTTTTAAATAATTTTAATAATATTACTATTACATGGTTCCGTTTATATCATGTTTTAAAAATGGAATTGTTTAAATGAGCAATAACCACTAACCAAAAGGGTATTAAAAATATGGTTTTAATTTTATATTCCAGATCCTGATGTGCTTCGCAATGTTGAACGTCGTATTCGCAATTCCCACTGAAAAACCAGCCGGAGTGGAGACAAAAGAGGACATGAAAACTGCAGATACAATTGCCTTTGGTTTCGGTGTATATCCACGGTACTCGCTACACGGATTCAGAAGTGGTTTAGGTATTGAATTACTTTAAGTAGTCACTATTATTTTTTAAAAATTTGAGAAGAATATGCATAATACATAATGTATGAATATTGTATTTATTTTTGGTAACAAATTTTATTTGATTTGCAGGTATGTCGATTGGTTACCCGACTTTGTATTCTCACTCAATTGGTTATTTGAACGGCTATCCGCATTACCTGCCTTATCACTTCTATTAAGATACAGCGATGATACATTATTAAATAATATCCATGTATAATATCAAATTTTAACTTTTTTCTGAAAAATAAATACAAATATCCGGTTCAAATTACTTTTTGTTCGACGAGTTTGTGGGTGTCCGATTGGGTTTGAAATAACATTACACGTTTTTGTCTACGGAAATGACAATTTCATTATATAATGCTAAATAGATGATACAGATGGCATATATATTACAGTGGTTGTTCGTAGACGATGACGGTTTGGTGAAAGCTGCCGAGCTCGACACCCCCCACCGGTGATTCGTGCCGCCGTCGGCCAGACCGGTTTGTCGGTCGAGTTGTCGCGGACGTTAAAAGAGACGTCGTGGTTGTTGTGATAACGACCGTGACAAGTTTGTTAAAAAAATACAAATTATGTATTTCAAGTATTGATAAATATACAACTAGGTTTTGATTATTAATTAATTTGATTCTAAATAGTCATTATGCTTTATTTTTTCACATAAAGTATGGTTAAAACATTATTTTCTATCACTTTAAAGCTTTCATTGCTTATTTCGTATAACTATATAAGTACTGATTTATACAGTTATTGCACGGAAAATTCTAAAAATAAGCAATATAATGTATAAGATTTCGGTTACTGCTGAGGTACAACATCACAATACAAAATTGTATACAAAATTGTATACAAAATTAGTATATGTTTATATTATGTTGTGCTATTCAAAGAAAACAATTTAATTAATGCAATATAGATGTATAACCGTTTATTATAATACTATTGGGAGTATTTTAATCATAAACCATTTCAAAGGTATCGATGTTTTCTTTAAGTTTTATTGACTTTATTTATCATTACTGATGCAGGCATAGCCACGCACGTTTACTATAAAATCACACGAAAATATATAATATTTTACATGTTTTATAGTAAAGCGTATTTTTAAATAGAGCGTGGCCAACACATTTTCAAAAAATTTTTATACTGTTTTGTATTTTTGTATATTTTATTTCGTTTCACATAATTAATCACATCAGTTGCTGAAATGCGAGTACAATATGAGTGCACGCATTTTAAACTTTAATGTATGATATGTCTATGGCAAAACATTGCTACAATAACAAAAGAGTTGGTTTTTACCGTTTTATTTAATAACATAACAATTTTTATAAATTTAATTAATGCAAATTCCATTACGCCGCTTTTTAAAATTACCGGAATTCAGAGAATATTCAAATGTATAGACTATGGATGAACGATGATTTGGTATTTTGGTTACATAAATATGAGTGGAAAAATATAAAAAAGATATTTTTCATTTAAGTTAATAATAAATTTCAAACTATTAATGCTATCAATGATAAAAATAATTAAAACGTGTATAATGTATGTTTACTATAGTGCGTGATATGATAATAAATGGAAAGAAATAATTTATTAAATAGCACATTTTTATTTATTTATTTAAACTAGTATTATTTTAATTAAAAAAAAAAAAAAAATGATGTAACAAATAATTGGGCCACAAAAAAGAAACTACTAGTCTTCTCATGCAGAAATCGAGTGCCTTATATTGCCTTTAAATCATATACTTATTAGTTATTGTAGACTTAAAGTGTTGTTTGTTCCTTTTGAAACCATTTTAGATTCTGAGTGAAGAGCGAGGAATGTATTGATTTTACAATGATGTGTATGTGTTTATTTTTTCTGTCTGTATACACAATAAGTTGTCGAAATATTGCTTCGATTTTCTCCATCAGAATCTTTTGTGGTAGGAAAGTTCCAGTTGATAATTTAGGAAGGTCATTTTCGAAAAATTTCAATAGTTTTTTGAGCGCTGTGAAAAACAAAAATAAGTTAAATAAAAACAAGAATTTTTACGCAAAACTGGTTTTTGACAAAATCGATTTTGTTTTTTTGAATCAAATCAAGAAAAGGTCGCCAGTGGGTACCGCTCTGCTGTATAGTAAGTGTCGAGTGGGTCACTTTAATGGATGTGTTATATTTGTATTCAATGATATAAATCATTGTACACGAAAAACGATTCTGAGCGAAAAATCAGTCAGCCTATATATCTAAGATTGTTTTGAGATATTATTTTAATTAAAATAATTCATTTTACTATTAATAATACAGTAGGTTAAATTAATTTTTGCAGAAAATATTACGTTTGAAAATATAATTAAGTGAAATATAATAATATACTTTAAAATTTTCAAACACTTATGAAAAATATTTTTAAATTACAACGAAATAAATAACAATGTTATTTTTCATTTGAGTATCTATTTTCGTCTAAATTTGAACTTAAAATGTGCATAATAAATTATTTATTTTATATATTTTTTTGATTTTTTAGTTACATTATTATATACATACAAAAAACTTTGTTTAAAATTTTCAATCCTTAGCTATAAAAAATAATCATTTTATACATTTTTAACTACAAAATAGTTTTACAAATAATATTTTACTGTTTTAATTTTAGGATGTTTAAGTAATCATTTAAAACGTTATTAATATCTAGCCACATTTAATGTTAATTTTAGTTATATGCCAATTAGTAACGACACATAAAGCAGAGAAAGTTATAAAGCCCTATTATTTTATTACTAATTTCAAATTTGTGTATGTACATATTATATCTCTAAGAGACATTATATTATACCATTGTGTGTCTTATATTATAATAGGTACGAATACTCTATTAAGTATATCTGATTATCTGAATCAAGTTGGTAATATTATAATCTATTATGCAAGGATGACTTGTGTGGCATCTTTTGTTAAGTAACTATATATATATATATATAATATACGCTAAAATGTATACTAGCTGTTTCAGTGACTGTATGTATAATATAATAATATGTAAATCAAATCAAATAATGGGTTTGGATTTGTACGTTGTTGGAACTTGGCGGTTCTAATTTCCATTTGGAGAGTAGAGAATTATTGGAATACTAGAATTTTCGTTATCAAATATTTGAAATACATACAACTGCATACGCATTACTAAGGTTTTGTAGTTTTAAAACGTTTTTGTACAGTATTGTTTTTGTACGGACATTGATATTTTACTGTTTGCAAAGATGATAATAATATAGGACATTTTAAAAAGTTGTATAATAATATTAATTTGGTTTGTGTGAGTTGAGCTAAAGTTAGACTTTTGTCAAGTACACTAAACAAAAGAAAGGGTTATGAGATATTGGTAGTCTAAATTCTTACCATAATATAAAGAGTAAAAGTAAAGTTAAATAGATTTTATTAGTTCAGATCAAGTTTAAATAAAATAACTATAAAATAAATAATGTTTATTTTTCATTTTGGAAATAACAGATTCAGGTATAAAAATGTACAGATTCGTCAAGTTCAAATATGTCATTTGTTGGATATTAGTATAATTTATTGCAATGCATCATACATGCGTTTGTTTATTTCTGTAAGCAGATTTTGTCTGTGATCAAATATTACAAAAATTGTATTTACATATTATACGAAAATATAAACATGTTACAAATTCTGCATTCAATTTTCTAACATCAATACTCGTAAAATATAATAGAATAAGTTATAACATAAAACATTGTTAAATCAAATGGGCCGGTAGTTAAGTTTTTTTTTTTTTTTTTTTGATAAAATTATTGTTTTTATAAT
>JACXSJ010002377.1:0-14295 GCA_014851325.1 Pentalonia nigronervosa | reverse complement strand
TAACCTCTCAAATAAATTATTTTGATTAGGTGGTCTAGAGATAAATTTAACTAGAAATGCATAATATAATCTTTATGATATAACATTATTTAATAAATCTTTAATGGACGTCAATGAAATACTGTGATAAATAGATAGACCTTTAAACACGGAATAATATATTAACTTAGTTAAATAATTTAATACACTTTTTATATATTTATCTAAATAATTTTATATTGAGCATTATACGACGGGCGCCCAGCTTGGACCTGTTCGGCCTTTTAAAATATATCTAAGCCGTTCAGGATCAACAAGAGCACACCCTGCTGTCATTATACGCACGTATATGCCGTTAGTAACAAATTAGGTTAAAAAATAAAAATAGACATACCTATTATTGCATAATAATAGTATGTGTACAAAAATGTTACGCAATAATACGTACCTACTACGCAATGTCTTTCATGACAATATAATTATACGTCACGTATTATGAAGGTATATAAAGTTTTCAGAAACATTCATCACAAAATTCTGTTATTAATGAATAATGCTTTTCTTTCGATTCTAATTAAGATGTGGACAAAACTAAAAAATTAAAACTCAGATGATTAAGATGCTTTTCTAACGCATAATATAGATAATTTTATATTCAGAAAAATCTGTTTTATTCTATTGTTTTAGATTCTGAGCTGAGCCGATTTTAAAATGACGTGTTTTTTTTTGTGCTGTCATCATGTTTTAAAGTAGTAAAAGTGTTCCGATTTTCTTCATCAGCATCATTTCCGGTAGGAATGTGAATCTAGTTGGTACATTGGTGGATTAAAGATAAAACCTTATCAATAGTTTTCAAACGTGTCGTGAAGAACAATAAAATTAAGGGGATAACTGGAATTTTTACGCGAACTCAATTTTTGATAAAATCGATTTTGTTTTTTAGTATAACATTAATTTAATTTTAAAAATATTTTGACAATTTTTGAGCTAAATGTAAGTAAGATTTTGTTTTTTAAAATTATTTTTTTATAAATATTGATAAGAATATTTTTGTTGAATTTAATTGCTTGAAAATTTAATACAAGATTCCTCATAAGTTGTAATAATAGAAGATCAAAAATATTAAAAATACATACTCATACAATTTTTTTTATTAGTCTATAAACTTCAAATTTTAACCAAAATTCATCATCGAACATTATCAAATATTATTGTAGTTATAAATTTATAAAATATTAAATTTTTATAACTGGAGATTGAATATTTATTAACATCCGCTTCATTTCCTCTATTATTATTATTTAACAGTCAAAATAAATAATACTTTTGTTTTATATTTATAATAAATAATAGTCAATAGGTAACTAAAGTATAAAAAAAATATCTGTTCGATAAAGAATGTGCAAAATACATTCTATATTATTAGTTATTATGTATCAAAAGATGTAAAATTAAAAAATAAATAATAAATTTCAAAAAATTAAATAATAAAACTATAAGCATAATATTCTATTAATGACTAATGCTTCATTAAACTAACTTTAGATCAGACACAAGGAAGAATATACGACGATTGAATTTCAATTGCCTGTTTATGCTGCATTGATCATTAGTGACTAATAGTCTATAGTTTGAAAAATTCCATTATTGGTGGAAAATTAGAATAAAAGGACAAGTAGAATCAAATGGAAAGTAGTCGAATTATAACGAGTTAACAGACAAGTTTAAATTTATTTACAATTCTTAACAAAAATCAAGAAAAATGGCTGCTTCATTCAATATGGTAAGTTAAATTTTATTTTAAATATTTAAATTTAAATTTTAAACCGCATTTTATATTCATAAAAATCTATTTGAATTAAATTTCATACGTTTTTTAATATTGAATAATTAAAAATATAATGCATTTCACATATTCTTGTGGTGGAGTAAATATATCACCTTTCTTTTCAATAAATATCAATAATAGTATTTCACAATTCAAAATAATTTATATTAAATAATTAAATAAATTTCCTTCAAGACGATTTTGTGATTAATGAATAGAACTCAAGCAATAAATATATAATAACACATTTTGATTTGAATCATAAAATATTTTTAAGGGAACGTCTTGTCATTTTATTGTATCCGTTTTACTAAACCAGTACTATAATCTTTATTATTTTACATTAGAAGAATTCAATTTATCAACATATTTGCACTATTATTATGATAAGAAATATTTGAAAAAAATGTCATCTGTAATATGTTCATAACTTGTTCCAAATTACAATCTCAGAAAGAAAAATCTATGAAATGTCATGGATGTTCACCCTAATACTGAATGTTGGATTAAATAAATTATGTTTTCAATTAAATACAACTGCGAATAAAAATATATAGGTAAATTATAAAGAAATATCTTGAATGAAATACTCATCAATATGTACAATCAATAATAATTTTAATAAATATAAATAATAAGTAATTAATTATTAATTATTATTTATAATAATTTTTTTATTTTTTATTTTTTTTTTTATTATTTATTAATTATTTTATTTTTTTTTAAATAATTTTAATAATATTACTATTACATGGTTCCGTTTATATCATGTTTTAAAAATGGAATTGTTTAAATGAGCAATAACCACTAACCAAAAGGGTATTAAAAATATGGTTTTTATTTTATATTCCAGATCCTTATGTGCTTTGCACTGTTGAACGTCGTATTCGCAATTCCCGCTGAAAAACCAGCCGGAGTGGAGACAAAAGAGGACATGAAAACTGCAGAAACATTTGCCTTTGGTTTCGGTGTATATCCACGGTACTCGCTACACGGAATTAGAAGTGGTTTAGGTATTGAATTACATTAAATAGTCACTGTTTTTTTAAAAATTCAAGAAAAATATGCATAATACATAAGGTATGAATATTGTATTTATTTTTGGTAACAAATTCTATTTGATTTACAGGTATGTCGATTGGTTACCCGACTTTGTATTCCCACTCAATCGGTTATTCCAACTACTACCCTCAATACTTACCTTATCATTTCTATTAGGATACAGGGATGATACATTATTAAATAATATACATGTATAATTTTAAATATTAACTTTTTTTTTTAAATATAAATACAAATATCCGGTTAAAATGGTTTTTTTTTTGTTTAACAAGTTTGGAGGTGATTTTGTTGGTTTGAAATAACACTACTCGTTTTTGTCTACGGAAATGACAATTTCATTATATTATGCTAAATAGATGATACAGAGGCATGCATATTACAGTGGTTGTTCGTAGACTATGACGGTCTGGTGAAAGCTGCCTAGCCGATGCTCCACTGGGTGGCTCGTGCAACCGATGGCTAAACCGGTTTTTTAGTCGAGCTGTGGCAGACATCAAAATAGACATTGCAGTTGTTGTGATAACGTTAAAAAAAATATAAATTATGTATTTCATGTGTTTTTAAAAAATCGATGAGCTTCAGTTTTTGGTTTTATAGATTATTATTAACTTGATTTGGAATAGTCAAATGCTTTATATTTCACATCAATTATAGCTAGAAAATATACCTATCTAAAAAATTATTTTCCAATACTTTATAAATGTCAGTGCATCTTCTTTTCATTTTTTGATTTATACAATAAATGCACTGCAAATTCTGAAAATAAGCAGTATAGGTTTTAACAAAAGACTTCATGTAAGGCTGAGGTACAACAACAACTCAAAAATCTACACAATATTACATTTATATATTGTGGAATTTTTAAAGTAGATTTTGTCTGTCTTAAAACGTTATAAAAATTGTATTTACAAATTTTTATAAGAATATATAAACATATTGTTACGAGTTGTGCATAATATTTTTTCGTAAAATATAATACGATAGTTTATAACCTTTAACATTTTTAAATCAAATGGGCTAGTATTTATATTTTTTGTTTTATGTTTCTGTTTAATAATATTATGTAAACATTTTTTTCATGAATTATTAATTTAAATATAATAATTTTTGGCCTATAACATCTGAATAGGCACTTTTCAGTATACATTATTTAATATTTTAAATTTTTTCATTATTTAGTCGTAATTAAGTATTTATTATGTTATTTTAATAACTATTAAAATCTCAAATATAGAAATAATGCGAAATACTTGTTTACAATTGGAACTTATTTAGAATACAGAATAAAATATCATAAATAGTATTTGATTTTTCAGACATTTTATATATATATAATTATATAAATCAAAATATAATTTTAAATCTATGAAATTTGTATAAGGAAAAGTAAATAAATTAATGTGATTTTAAATTAATTACATGGTAAACTAGAAGTCAGCTTAAAAAAACCATTTCATTAAGTTAGAAGTTACTTATAAAAATAAAAGTAATTCGTTAAGTAACTTAACTTTAACTTTTTCGTGTCTTTTAACTCGTTCATGCCTAGACTTGTACATTATTAATTAATTTGATTTGGAATAGTCATAATGCTTTATTCTTTTACCTTATCTATAGTTTGCAAATATAACTAAAACATTATTTTCAACACTTTATAGTTGTCTATAATTAATGTATATATATATATATATATATATTATCTGGCTTTACATAATTTTTGTTTTGGTACAAATTAGTACAGTATAGATAAAAATAAAAATCAAAATTTAAATTGCTAAAAAATTTAATTTTTTTTAAGCTATAGATAATCCGAATGACCTCTTTTCTCAATATCGTTCGGATTAACGAGACCCTCCTGTAGTTTAGTTGTGAAGATATTCAATACTACAATGACATTTTTTTTGCAGAGTCTAACGATTATTTTTTAATAATTTTTTTAAATATAGGAATATTTTAGCAATGGGCATATTAGAAATTGTAAAATTTGAAAATAACAAAAAGATTAAGAGGAGAAATACTTTTATTTAAAACATTATTGATATTAAACAACTAATTTTATGTTATTGTTTCAGAAGATTTACAGGAAATATTAATCTACTAACATTACTTGTGTAATATTTATTAATTTTAATAAAAATTGTATAATATCAGATTTGTATATAGGATTAGTAACAATGAGTGATAAAAAACAAATGTTATTGTATTATCAGGTAAACTTAGGTAATATTTCAAGTGACACACATATTGTGATTTTAATCTAAATAAAAAAATACCAAAACTTCTTGTTATATATATATAATAAACGTAGGAGTGAGTTGTCTATTATATATATAATAGTTTTCAATAAGATTCTATATGATATAAAAAATAATTTACCTCTGGCGTGGTTGAAATACTCATAAGTAGATACTAATGTATCAATAGGAAAAATTGAAAAAATACCTAACATATTTATTTAGAATAAAATAGTAATAAAAAATAAAAGTTAGTTCGCTGGTAACCGTTACGACGATAGTACGTATGTGGATTACATGTAATTATGTCCAACTCGCTTAATATCGTGCGATATCGTTCACGTGTTCGCTAATCGCCTTTCGTGTAATTTTGTTCTCGACTAATATGATGCTTAACACTGGCTTATTATCGCGAAAGTCTTCTTTCAAACGGCACATTTCAAATTCAAGTCTATCTCCCCAAGCAGAGGGGAAGAAAACCAAACAATTCGTTTCACCAAACAAACATGTCATTCTGTCTCAAGAATCAGATGAATTTGTAGCCCTTCCATCTCATACTATTAATAAGGACGATTGCCCAAACTCACTACGTACCAATGAAGTACCAATCCAAAACAAATCACTTTTCATCGCTCCACCCATTTATGTAAATAGTGGTTACGATTATTTTACGCTAACAAAACATTTATTAGAATTCGTTTAGCCACCATGCGTTTATTTTTAATCTACTTCAAAATATCTGATCATCTGCACTGACGATGCACCGAATTACAATTTAGTCTTAAACTATTTAATGATCAGCGAGTTGATAACATTCTATATTTATCAAGCTAAAACGGCAAAGTTATATAGCGTATATATCAGATACCTTTATCCCACCACTAGTACATATGACAAACAATCTAGTTTAATAAACGAAGATCACGAAATAATTCAGGTCACTAATATCTTAAATCGTTTTTCCAAAGCGAACCTGCCATTATTTCGAGCCGATATAATTATCGTCGATACCAACAGCCACATACTAAAATTAGATTTCATTCTCCATACAAAAATAAAAATTGAATTCCAAAAGAAAAAGTTGACACCTTCTCAATGCTAAAACTATCAAGCATATTTCCATACGACAAATTACTGTCAACGCTACCCACGCTGTGTCAAAGGCGGTAAAGGTCATGACTCCAGGGAATACGAGAAATTACCGTCAGAATCCGCTCAGTGCGCTCTCTGCTCAGATCCACATACATATTCGTATAAGGGTTGTCCGTCTTACAAAAAAATCATGTGAAGACACGGGAAACATAAAACTGGAAATGTAAGTATTCCAGAAAATTATTCACCATCTGATCAATCAATACAATTTATCTCAAATTTCTTGAAGACCGTAAGTCCATTCTGAGACTTTTATTAATCGCATTAACAACAATTATAAATAAATTCCTACTTCCCGTCATTACATCTCGACAATATCATTTCTTTATTATCTTATCTATTTCAATACCCTAAATAATGTATCAATATACTAAAATTGTTTTTGTTTTATTCCGTATTAGTCTTAATAATAACTACTATAATATTTCAATTGTACAACTGTTAAATAAACCATAATTATGTTATAAAACTATAATTGTAGAGCTATCATAATTGTTATACAGGAAGCTAAAAAAAAAAAAAAAATAAAAGCATTCTGCAATAAATTTGTTTGAGATAATATTATAGTTCATGGAAAAAAATTCTTTAGAGTTATAATTGGCAATAGGCGTGCAAGTTGAGATATTTATATATTATAGAATCATTTTGTTGTAATAATACTTATGATATATATGGTGTGAAAATGAAAGTTATGTTTTAAAATGTAATAAAAAATTGTAAGGTCACAAATTTCTCAATTTACCAAACCACGATAAAACATACAATAATTACAAAAAAGAATTTCAATCATCACAACTTTCAATCAATCAAGTTAGACACAGGAAAAAAATAATCTTTATGCACAAAATTTCTTTTGTAATCTTTTTTTTTTTAAAGTTATAGAATTATGTAATAATTTATAAGTATGTTACATGACACTTATGTACATTATATATAAAAACTACCTATATTATGTAACACTAATGACTGACTAATACAATAATATTAACACACACAAAATTGTAAAACCTATCGTCAATACACACTATGTATAAGGTAGTCAGTTCAACAGACACGACCAATATTAGCGAATTAACCAATATCTACACTTACTAAGAGCTATCTTCTAGAACAGTAAAGTACTCTTCATTATATATTATTTATTTTAGAAATACAAACCACAAGTGTATTTTATTGATAAAAACCTTAAATACAACTGATTGTATTTAAAAAGGAAAACTTATCCATAAGGCATGGAAAACATTCCCTGGATAATTAATATAATAATAAAGTTTCCCAGACTACGTTGCAAGTGTTTACAAAAACTAAATATGCCTTTTATAATATATAAGGTATAATTACATTTTCATGACAGACATTACGTAGTAGATACATGCCTACCTAAAATTGTGTATCTATTTAATACACATATTAATATTATGTAATAATAGGTATGTAAAGATTGGATATTCTTATTTAATTTATATTAACAGGTACAAGGAGGTCTTAATATAATGCAAAAATGACTATAATAACGTACTTAAAAATGTAGTAAAAACAATAATTTTATAAAACAAAAAACTTAAATACTAGCCCATTTGATTTAAAAATATTAGAGGTTATAAACTATCGTATTATATTTTACGAAAAAATATTATGCACAACTTGTAACAATATGTTTATATATTCATATAAAAATTTGTAAATACAATTTTTATAACGTTTTAAGACAGACAAAATCTGCTTAAAAAATTCCACAATATATAAATGTAATATTGTGTAGATTTTTGAGTTGTTGTTGTACCTCAGCCTTACATTAAGTCTTTTGTTAAAACCTATACTGCTTATTTTCAGAATTTGCAGTGCATTTATTGTATAAATCAAAAAATGAAAAGAAGATGCACTGACATTTATAAAGTATTGGAAAATAATTTTTTAGATAGGTATATTTTCTAGCTATAGTTGATGTGAAATATAAAGCATTTGACTATTCCAAATCAAGTTAATAATAATCTATAAAACCAAAAACTGAAGCTAATCGATTTTTTAAAAACACATGAAATACATAATTTATATATTTTTTTTTAACGTTATCACAACAACTGCAATGTCTATTTTGATGTCTGCCACAGCTCGACTAAAAAACCGGTTTAGCCATCGGTGGCACGAGCCATCCAGTGGAGCATCGGCTAGACAGCTTTCACCAGACCGTCATAGTCTAAGAACAACCACTGTAATATGCATGCATCTGTATCATCTATTTAACATAAAATAATGAAATTGTCATTTCCGTAGACAAAAACGTGTAGTGTTATTACAAATCAACAAAAACACCTACAAACTCGTTGAACAAAAAAAACCATTTTAACCGGATATTTGTATTTATATTTAAAAAAAAAAGTTAAAATTTAAAATTGAATTTGGATATGTTTAATAATGTATCATTGTTGTATCCTAATATAAATGATAAGGCAAGTATTGAGGATAATCGTTCAAATAACTGATTGAGCGGGAAAACGTAGTCGGGTAACCAACCGTCATACCTGCAAATCAAATAGAATTAATTATTAAAAATAAATATAATATTCACACATTATGTATAATGCATATTCTTCTTAAATTTTTAAAAACACAATGATTGTTTAAAGTAATTCAATACCTAAACCACTTCTGTATCCGATTGATGCCAACTGTGGATATCCAACCAAACCATAATTATTGTATGGCCAATACAATGATTCTGCAGTTTTCATGTTTTCTTTTGTATCCACTTCGGCTGGTTTTGCAGCAGGAATTGCGAATACGACACTCAACATTGCGAAGCACATCAGGATCTGGAATATAAAATCAAAACTATATTTTTAATACCATTTTGGTTAGTGGTTATTGCCCATTTAAATAATTCGATTTTTAAAATATTTTATAAACGAAACCATGTAATAGTAATATTACTTATTAAAATTATTACTGATTGAATATATTCTTGAGTATTTCATTCAAGATATTTCTTTATAATTTACCTATATATTTTTATTCGCAGTTGTATTTAATTGAAAACATAATTTATTTAATCCAACATTCAGTATTAGGGTGAACATCCATGACATTTCATAGATTTATTTTTCTGAGATTTTAATTTGGAACAAGTTATGAACATATTACAGATGACATTTTTTTCAAATATTTCTTATCATAATAATAGTGCAAATATGTTGATAAATTGAATTCTTCTAATGTAAAATAATAAATATTATAGTACTGGTTTAGTAAAACGGATACAATAAAATGATAAGACGTTCCCTTAAAAATATTTTATGATTCAAATCAAAATGTGTTATTATATATTTATTGCTTGAGTTCTATTCATTAATCACAAAATCGTCTTGAAGGAAATTTATTTAATTATTTAATATAAATCATTTTGTACTGCGAAATACTATTATTGATATTTATTCAAATTAAAGGTGATATACGTACACCACCACAAGAATACGTGAAATGCATTATATTTTTAATTATTCAATATTAAAAAACGTATGAAATTTAATTCAAACAGTTTTTTATAAATATAAAATACAACTAAAATTTAAATTAAAATATTTAAAATAAAATTTAACTTACCACATTGAAGGAAGCAGCCATTTTTCTTGATTTTTGTTAAGAATTATAAATAAATTTGAACTTGTCCGTTAACTCGATATAATTCGACTACTTTTTATTTGACTCTACTCGTTCTTTTATTCTAATTTTCCACCAATAATGGGATTTTTGAAACAATAGACTCTTAGTCACTAATGATCAATGCAACATAAATACGCAATTGAAACTTGATTGTCGTATATTTTTTGTTGTTGCTGAACTAAAGGTCATTTAATAGAAAATTTGTCATTAGAACAATATTTTATTAATAGCTTTATTTATTGTGCCTTTTGAAATTTAATTTTTAAGAGAAACATATTATATTATGTATAATACAAATATATAATTCATAGTAATTTGATTATAATATAATGTAGAAATACTGAATATCTGTTGTGATAAATTTAAAATTTTAATTTCTAAAATATGTTTTTTAACATAGTTTTTTTTAAATAATGTGATGTGGAGAATATTAATTTATATATTTGTGTTTATCTATTTAATATATTTAAAATATCTGTTGCACTTTATTTTCAACTTTCTATTATCAGATGAAAAGTATTAAATGAAAAAGATGAATTAAAATTCATCAATCATGCTCATATGTTATAATAATAAACTATGTATACGTATGAAAAATATTCAATGAACAATTTATACAAAGCTTACATAAAATTTGCAATAACATACTGAACGTTATAAATATTTTAATTTTGGAGCAAATTGATTGCATTTTGAAATGAACAAATATGTGAAAACAAAACATAAATAAAATATTACCATTAAATATTCTTACCATTCAATTTGACAATTGGTCAATTTGCTCTATAATATTAAAAATAACAGAGTAAAACAGATATTTCTGAACATAAAATTGTCTAAATTATGTATTAGAAAGACATTTTAATCATCTGTTTTTTTATTTTCTTGTTTTGTATACAGTTTAATTAAAAACAAAAAAAAGACATTATTTAATATTAAGAGGATTTTGTGATGAGTGTTTTTGAAAACTCAATATACCTTTATAATACATGACGTATAATTAAATTGCCATGAAAAACACTGCGTAGTAGTTACGTGCCTACCTATTATTATGTACTTATTTAATACACATACTAATATTATGTAATAATAGGTATGTAAAGAGTGGATTTTTTTTTTAAATTTATACTAGCAGGTATAAGGAGGTCTTAATATAATCCAAAAATAACTATAATAATGTACTTATAAATATTATAGAAACAATAATTCCATAGAAAAAAAACTTAACTACTAGTCCATTTGATTTAACAATGTTATAAATTATAAACTATCCTATCAAATTGTACGTAAAAATATTATGCACAACTCGTAACAACATGTTTACGAGTATAAAAATATGTAAATACAACATTTATAACGTTTAAATACAGACAAAATCAGAAAGCTCTTCAGAAAGAAAAATATCATTAAAAATCAAAAATAAATTAAACCCTGGCCATTATTATATCAATTTGTCATAGAGATAAGTTACACCCAACATTAAAAAAGCATTCGTTAAATGAAATACTCAAATATTACTATATAAAATATAGGAACACTAACACGATGTGCTAAATCTAAATATTATAAATCTAAACTAGAAAAAGCTAGAAATACCCTAAATTAAATTTGAAAATTATTAAAGACACGACAAATCTTCCAAAAATGAATTCCCCTATTCGAACTATTAATAATAAATTTTATGAAGAACTACACACTTCAGATAAGTTAAAAGAAGTATCAAATTACTTTAACGAGTGATTTACAAATTCTGCACAAAACATGTATACTCAAATAAAACATATAAGACAAACAATACATGACATAAATAATACAGGTACAAAACAATTAACCTAAAATACTACAGTAGTATCATTTAATAAATTAAGCTTTATAAATGATGAAAAAATTATAAAACTATAGAGGCCATAAAAGATAAAAAAAATATACTTGGATAGATAGTATTATAGTAGAAATGCTCAAATTAAATATACATTTATTGATTAAATTTCTGCCTTAAATTATTAATTTAGCTATTGCAACACCTACTATTTCAGAATGTTTTAAAATTTCAGTAATAACACCGAAACTCAAAAAAAAAAAAGAGAGACAAATCAAACATTGAAAATCATCGTTCAATCTCACAAATACCTTATTGCAATTATCCTTGATCGAGTTTCATTTGTGTATTTATGTTGCATTGATCATTAGTGGCTAACAGTCTATTGTTTGAAAAATCCCATTATTGGTGGAAAATTAGAATAAAAGGACGAGTAGAGTCAAATAAAAAGTAGTCGAATTATATCGAGTTAACAGACAAGTTCGAATTTAATTATAATTCTTAACAGAAATCAAGAAAAATGGCTGCTTCCTTCAATGTGGTAAGTTAAATTTTATTTTAAATATTTTAATTTAAATTTTAGTTGTATTTTATATTTATAAAAAAACTGTTTGAATTAAATTTCATACGTTTTTTAATATTGAATAATTAAAAATATAATGCATTTCACGTATTCTTGTGGTGGTGTACGTATATCACTTTTAATTTGAATAAATATCAATAAAAGTATTTCACAGTACAAAATGATTTAGTACCAAAACAAGTAGTAAGTACTAACCATGTCATTAATTATATTTATCTTTAAATAATTATCAAAAATTGAACATATTTTTTTATTATTATTTTTTTTTTTTTTATGAACAAATATTGGGAATCATGTGTTGTGTATTAGTCAACAATTCAAAATAACTACCAAATACCTTGATTTTACTATGCTGTGTTCAAAATAATAAATAATATATAAGAATTGTAGATCATTAAATCAATCGTTTTTAGTTTGTATGTAAGATGTTCCAAAAGATAAAAAAAGATATAATTTTAATACGACTATAAGAAAATAAAAACAAATGAAAACCTTAAAATAATAATTAAATAAATCTCTATTAAAAAAATTTTATGATTAATAAGTAGCACTCAAGCAATAAATATATAATAACACATTTTGATTTGAATCATAAAATATTTTTAAGAGAACGTCTTATCATTTTACTCTATCCGTTTTACTAAACCAGTACTAAAATCTTTATTATTTTACATTAGAAGAATTCAATTTATCAACATATTTGCACTATTATTATGATAAGAAATATTTGAAAAAAATGTCATCTGTAATATGTTCATAACTTGTTCCAAATTAAAATCTCAGAAAAAAAAATCTATGAAATGTCATGGATGTTCACCCTAATACTGAATGTTGGATTAAATAAATTATGTTTTCAATTAAATACAACTGCGAATAAAAATATATAGGTAAATTATAAAGAAATATCTTGAATGAAATACTCAAGAATATATTCAATCAGTAATAATTTTAATAAGTAATATTACTATTACATGGTTCCGTTTATAAAATATTTTAAAAATCGAATTATTTAAATGGGCAATAACCACTAACCAAAATGGTATTAAAAATATGGTTTTGATTTTATATTCCAGATCCTGATGTGCTTCGCAATGTTGAGTGTCGTATTCGCAATTCCTGCTGCAAAACCAGCTGAAGTGGATACAAAAGAAAACATGAAAACTGCAGAAACATTGTATTGGCCATACAATAGTTATGGTTTGGTTGGATATCCACAGTTGGCGTCAATCGGATACAGAAGTGGTTTAGGTATTGAATTACTTTAAACAGTCATTGTGTTTTTAAAAATTCAAGAAGAATATGCATTATACATAATGTTTGAATATTATATTTATTTTTAGTAATTAATTCTATTTGATTTGCAGGTATGACGGTTGGTTATCCGACTACGTTTTCCCGCTCAATCAGTTATTTGAATGACTATCCGCAAATCATGACTCATCATATCCTTTAAGATGCAGCAATGATACATTATTAAACATAACATTGTATAATTTCAAATTTTAACTTTTTTCTTAAAAATAAATACAAATATCCGGTTTAAAAGTTTTTTTTTTTGTTCAACGAGTTTGTGGGTGTCCGATTGGGTTTGAAATAACACTACACGTTTTTGTCTATGGAAATGACAATTTCATTATATTATGCTAAATCAGTGGTTACCAACTCAACAATAGGCACGGACTACTTTTATAAATTTTTCAGCGTCACGGACCACTCCCTGATTTCAACCCCCCCTCTTTATATCACTTATTTTTTTTATAGTTTTATATATAGTTTATAATTTCGAGGTACAAAATAAAATCAGAAATACAGTTTATGTCGTGGAAAAATATTTTAACTTATTTATTTAAAAATTTAATTTGATAAAAAAAGCTGATACAAATTTAAATTTTACATTTTACGAACTTATATTAATCAACTTATTCAATGAGAAAAAAATGTAACAAATTTATATTATTGAGTATTAATGTGACTTATTAGG
>JACXSJ010002376.1:0-47041 GCA_014851325.1 Pentalonia nigronervosa | reverse complement strand
ATAATATTTACGTGGTCAACGATCAGTGGCGTCCTCCGAGCGGAGGGGGCATATTGTGTTACTTCCCCTCTGATTTTTCACCCTGTAATACGGCTATACCCAATAATTCCCGTTGTCGGCTACAATATTAAATACTGCTATACGAGATGGACACATTGTGTATTCAAGTCAATACTGTCGTTTTTTATTTCACTTATTGAAAAAAAAAAGAACTTAAATTAATTGATTGTGTAATTCGTAATAAAAAAAAAAAAATCAAATTAATATCATTATTCTCGTAATATACGATTCATTGTTCTCCCGGTCGGCCGCCCATGATGGCCCCGGCGACGATATAATAATATTATAATATCATACCCAACCTGTTATATATTATTATATCAGTATAAACGAACCGTTATCGCACGTCACCAGAATGTGACTGTCACGGTTATTTTAATGGACAATAAACAAGTCGTCGGGCGTAGGAAATAGTAGTAACTAGTGTCAAGCAGTAATAGTAGTAATAGTAATGTGGTGGCCCCGAAATTAGAATTCACTGTCCGCCAACGATATAATGTGTAAGCCTCTTATTCTTCCTAGGGACAATGAGTTGAACTCTGTCCAAAAATTCGAAAATCCTGACGGACGTGCAACTGAACGGCTAAAAGCGGATGCTGATCTCGTGCATTATTCATATCGATCACTCTGACACGTGTAGTACGCTACGTAGCTGTCACCCTCGCCTCGCCGAGGAATAGGGCCGATGATTTAGGTGGCGGCCCCGACTTCGGTAGACGCGGACGAGAATCGTCGGCAATTATTAATTGCGAGGATGCGTAATTACTGGCGTCACGTAATTTTGTCTAAATTCTCCCAGCGAGAATTGTGTCAAATATGTACATTATTGTTGTGCTGCAGACGTCATTGTTGCTATATATAGTTCAACATAAATAAACGACAGTTTCTCGCCTATCGTCGCCATTACTTTAACGTACATATATAATAATGTATAATAATGGTTGTCGAATTGCAACAGTTTTTTTCCGCACTGTAAATAATTTTATGAACAATCGTACGCAATGCGACATCGCATCAATTACTGATAATGCTTTGAAATGAGTGTTAACGAATTTCGTGAAGAAGTTAAAATGATAATTATATTTCTATCGCGTCGACAAAGAAAACGGTATGTCGTTCTATATGGCTATATTTTCAGCGACGCCTATATTTTCCGGATTACATTTTTTTTTACCTAAATTACCTAAAACACCAAATTTGATTATTATTATAAATTATACTTAACGTTAATTCGTTACACTCACTTTAATAAATTCGTTGCGATTTCTAAGTAGGGAAGCTACTTTCATGAACTGTTTTTAGTGCAAATCATAAATAATAAAAATGTCGTCTAAGGTTGTAACCTTTTCGTGAATTATTTGAAAAATATGTTGCATTAGTGCTTTCTTTCTAAAAAGTTTTGTTATGAGATCGTAATTTTTATGTTCACTTGAGTCTTGACGGAAATGTCTAAGAAGATTTAAAAACCATGGTTATTCAAGTTTAAAATTTATTACGAAGATAAAATGCCTATATTTATAATTCATTTTGTTCCTTAAATGTAATATAATGTTCAAAAATATTATCTAATAAAAACTGGCAACATGCTGTACCATAGAAATATAATTTTTCTTGAGTGTTATAACGATATAACATAACCAAAGATAAATACAACGCCGTGTTAGTCACGTATCTTTATATAGTTTATTTTACCAACTGAAGTACCTTCCAATATTATGAATCGTTATTGATTCTATGTCAAAATCGAACTCATACGACCATTGTGCACACGTACTTTTCCAATGGCGGGGTTTAGTCAATTTTGAACTATGCTAGTATCTAGGGCCTATAATGCATGTTAGCAATAGGTAAACTTTTACATATGAAACCCACAATAATTTTCAAAATATCTTTAAAAGTAAAATAAATTTTCAACTAATTGTTTACTTGAATTTTTACAAAACATTATTTGGGTTTAAAAATTTAAATTAAAAACATTTTGTGTTTTTTTCATTAACACGAATCTTGAAGAATTCCATGCCATTCCTTAATCCAGACTTTTTTTGTGTGTTTTAAAATAATTTATTTGTATAAGTATATAAAATTAAAAGAATATTAGTTTAATTTTACATGACAGGCTTCCATGTGTATTATAAATAATTTGTTTATTTTCAAGTGTCCGGAAACATTTGGTGGCAGTCCGTTAAATACTAAGAGTACATCACGACGTTTTAATTATTTTTAAGTGGATTGATATTTGATAATATATTTTCTACAGTCCTAGAAATGTAAAAATAATACAATACAGCGAGATTCTAATAAATATTTCTTCACTTTTAAAAAAAACCATATGAGAAAATTATAAGCCATTTACCAAAATACTTTGTAAGATCTACCTTGGAGTTTTAAAAATAATGCATGTATCGTCTAAAATATATATATATATATATATAGTGTTTTATACGATGTATTATATTTAAGTCGTACAAGTTTTGTAAATTTCCAGTCATAAATGTACCTACTATACATACAATAATTACACGAAAATATGGAATTATGACATTTTATCGTTTATCGACATTTCTCCAGCCCTGTTTATTAATTTGATTAAATAAATGTAATTTAATACCAAGTGTAAGTAACTAAGTATATTTTATTTTTATTGAATACCTACACTTTGAGAAAATTCAAAGTACATAATGTACTTAAATAAAATATCACGTCTATGATGGCATAATAATAAAAAAAAAATAACATTTAAATCATTTATTTAATTGTTTATGATTAATATTTAAGAAGACAATAATAGTCTTAATGTTAATTATTTGATTTGATATTTTTTACTTTATTTATATACATTTTAGTTAGGTATATTCGTTAATAACAAATGCCGTATGTCAGACGACATAATTTATTTAATAATCATGTAATTTATCTCTCTAAACTCCAAAGTAATTAATTCTTAGAAGAAATATTGTTGCTTTATTAATTATTGAAAATTATTTTACCATCTAATTTGTACCCATTTTATTTGTATGTACGTTGATTAATTATATAAATAAATGTGACAAAATAATAATTAATATCGTCCTCATCTATTATATTTTGCCTACGTCCATTGACTGTATAAGGCCAATTAATTAATGTTTTGTATCTTCTGAATATCGTTTTTTGACCCTTCATATACTATATATGTATTTCTAAAAATATACTGCACATTTTTTCTTTTATCCCAAGTTGGGATCTACTGTTATTTATACGAACGAATATTACATTGTGGGTTCTATCCGTCATAACTACGTGTTGGTTTTAAATTTTTGAAAATAAGCATTATGTTATGATTTTTAATGTAATTGCATTCGTGTGGGAAGGGGAAAAATATAGTTACTTGTTCGGAGGCACAATGGGTTCGGTCTTGGGATTCTGTGGCGCCAGACGAACAGCATTATAACGTTTCAAAGAGGTGTTTAAAAAATACATAAACTCACATAAATATGTATAACTTGCCCTCTTCTTATGGTCTACGTCGTTCGCTGGAATATTTGTAAACAATTTCACCCTAATTTTTATATTGTTCATAAATATATTATAATGTTATTCAACCGAATAGCAATGACTGTTTATTTAAAACACTACGTTATTTACTTGGCTATTGGGCGTTAGATAATTCGTAAAATTTTACTTAATGTATTAATGATGTTTGAATTCTTTTGTAGTATTGTATTATTTGAACGATCAATTGATATAGTAGTATAATGCGTTTGTACGTAGATGTGTATACGTAAATATTAATGTACTGATAAACTGGTTAACGTATAGTGGATAATATTATGTACTCGTCGAGGATGACCTAAAACGATGATCGACGATTTTACCAAGTTTATTTACTCGGCTTCACTACAAAGTATTGGTGAGATTTTGTTTTGTTTTTTATCAACCATATTTCACGTTAGATGATTGTAATTTAAAATACAAAACGGAATATAAAAAAAACAATTATTATTATTTATATATATATATTTTATAGTTTTTAGTTTACTCCATGGTTAGTTTTGACAATGGTTATTGAAATTTAGAAGGGTAACTCCGGTGTCTCGGGAAAGAAAGATATAAAGTGGGTTGTGGCTAGCAGGAAACGTGGGACGTACCGGAAACGTTGTGTCTTGTGTATTCACGGCTGCTCCTACATTATATTCAGTGTTGCCAAAACATTTGAAAATAGAGCTTTATTTTTGCGAACTAACCACGTATGTTTACAATTATATTTCGATTAAATATATAATTAATTAGTCAATTTTGTAAATACTTAAAAACATTAATAATTGAACAAATATAAGTTATGGAAATACTATAAAAAAAAGTTGAATGAATTAATTTGATGAGTACATCTTTGTCTTGTGTCCCAATTTTTTGAAATGCTGATCAACCCTAAAATTATAGCCAGAAATTGGATACTGGAAACATAGTTTTGGAAACATAAGTCATTAAAAATTACGATTAGTTTGTAATTTTTGTTTATAAACATTCCAGGAACGGTGAAGTATATAAAGAATGCTAAATCATAACATCTGAGAGATTAAATATTATCAATTTTCTACTTTATTAAATAATATTAAGAACAAAGTGCGCAGTCAAAATAGTGTTATTGCGTTTTACTTTTATCGGAATTTTTTTATTGTTCTTTTAATAAGATACGTTAAGTGTTTATCATCTGATAAAAGTTAAGCCACGTGCGTGACTAGGATAGTTTTTGAATCTTCGAAAAGATTATTTTTATCATTACAGTAAAACGTTTATTTCAGAAAATATAATTTTATTATATCACCTATAAGTTATAACGCCTTTAACAAATAAAAATTAATAATATGGCACGTAATACACAATAATATATAGTTACAAATAGTATACAATTTGTCATCACATATATTTCTTAACATGTTGTCATGTATTAAAAACATATGCATGTGTTTTTAGTTTTTACTATTGAAATTATTAAACATACAAATACATATAGGTACCAACTAAAAATATAACTACTAATCCCAGTTATAATTTTAAGTTTATTAAAAATTAGTTAATATTATTATTGAACATAGAAGTAAACTATTATGATATAGTTGTTTTAAGACCTTGTTTTTTGGTATTTGCTTTTGTATAATAATATTATGTATTGTGACATTATATACATATTTATAGATTAATCGTTAATAAAATATATTTTAGATTTCACTTTAATTCTACTTTATAATTTTTAATTGATACAATCGTCACTTGTCAATACTTTGAAATAAGAAAACTATTTAACTCGTAATATATTAATATCATAATATGTTAATTTTCTTACCTTTTTATCATCGAAAAATTGATAAACTTTTCTTTTATTGTCGATTTTTTTTTATTTAAAATACTTCCTTGATTAAATGCTGTTAATTTTTTTGTCGGTTAAATACAAATTAGTCATTTTTTTATTTGCTTAGAATATTTTTAATTCTGTAGTATTGAACTCCTTTATTTACTTAACACAACTTAAAATAACAACTTCGACATACACCTTAGACCGTGTCACCGTAGGTACTGAATCATAATAGTCGTGTTCACAGTGAAATTGTCAATTGATACTAATCATCATATTGCAGTTTTATCGTTGGGTATTTTCAATTTCAGCGATAAAGACATTGCATTATATTATATATTTTATTGACGGACATCGCCATATCGGTAATATATTTATCAAATAATGTAGGTATCTATAAACAATATACATACATTATATAGCATGTGCATATACACTTTTCATTAAAAACTTAAGTTAAATGCATGTTGCATGTATAAATATTTCAATTTAATAAAGTTATTTTTTATTAACTGTATGATTGTTTTTTAAAGAAAAACAACGAATGCAAAATAAGTATTTTTTTGTTTTACACGAAAATTTAATTTTAAACAATAGTGTTTCCATTAATTATTAGTATCTTAAAAAATGGTATTAACTAAACAAGTTATAACTATTTTATGAAATTTAATTATGCTTAAAGTTATTTTAACTTGAGAGAATAATATTTTTATTTGTCTTAACAACACACATTCCACACATATTGTATATATTATTATTGTTCATCATTCCATTTAGCTATTATGGTATATTATTTGAGACATTTCTTGTCCTTCAGTCATGTTTCCAAAAATATTTTTACTGTAGTAGATAATATTATTATAGATATCTAGTGTAATAGTGGTATACCATGAATTATCATATTATATTATATTATTATATTTAATGGTCTTCATTTTGACATTTTTAAAATTGTCGAAATGTTTGTCAGTGTAATATATAAATACATTATAATTTTTGGTATTTTAAACCTAAATTTAAAAGCAATGAACATATTTTTATAAAATATTTTAAAATGTAATAGGCTTGAATAATATTAATAGACCATTAAAATGTATAGACATTAATGTTTATAAGACGTCAAACGACCCAAACGTTTTACGTTTATATAATGAGTTTAGCAAATCCCGGGAAATTCTTCAGCGGAGCCATTGTTCAAAAACGATTCTACGAAACTAAAAAAAAAATGATCTAATGATGATTATTCAAATAAACATGTTTTTCGGCTATATATTTATTATATTATACAATCCAAATGGATTATTCTTTCATTTTTTTAATAGATTTCATTATATTATCATATATGTTTTTATATTATATTTATAAAATTATTATCTACTGACTAGTCTATAATCTATATTGATCCAAACGTTGCTAATGTGTATAAGGGAGATATATAAAAAAAAAATTATGTTTGTATATCAGCAAATGTTTGTATTGTAGTAGTTGTGACTAATGTAAGACTAACTGTGTTAGTAACTTACCTACCAATATAACACATAAAATGAATCAACAGACGCTTTAATGACAACAATTACTGACATTTGCATTTTGTATTCATTAGCCAAAAAATGTATATCTAATGCATTGCTATGAGAAAAAAGTGGGTTGAGGGGTGAGAAAAAATGGTATATCGTCATGTGAAATATTGAATCGCAATATTCTTTTAACGTTAAACCAAATCGAATTGTTATAAGCAAAATAGCATTGTACAATTGGTTATCTTAAAAAATTCTAACAAAGTAACAAAATAATAATAATAATAATAGCAATTATAATAATAATAATAATAATAACAATAATAATAATAATAATAATAATAATATTAATAATAATAATAATAGCATATTATCCCCCAGCCGTTTTCCTATCGCAAAGTCCCACTCGAGACACGTTTATATTACATTATTATACAACAATTTGCGTGTGAGTTTTTACGGTACGAACTACGGTGCGGCTCAACGGACCGTTCAGTATAAAGCTAACGTTCGCGCTGACACGATATGTTGTCCATGTAGTGAGTGCGTTATCACATTTTGCCCGATCGTGTTTAACGGTGCGTGTAGTTTGTGTGGTTTGCAAAATTTTTGTTTTTGCAGTTTTTTCCTTCGCAATACAGTATAGGTTTGTGTTTGTTTTTGGATAGTTATTTATTATTATTTGTTAATAACACTGCATATCGTAATAAAACATCAGACTGTATCAGCTTGTAAATTATTATAATTGTAAATTAGTACTGCCTAGGCAGAAAAGATTCCAAAATTAATTTTTCGTAAACCAAATGATGTACCTGTTTTTTCCTTGCTTCGTACTGATAGCTGATGGCTGTTTAATTAAAAATTTTTGTGTTTTTATTATACTTGCAATAGTTAAGTTTTCCATCTTAAAGTTAATAAATCAAATCTCGCGGTTGAATAGTTGAAGAGTTTGAATTAAATGTATTATGAATGACAATATAATTTAGACTTATTTCGTGTAGACGTTTTAGTTGATTAGGTAACTTCTTTGCTGAAATTTTATTAAAGAAACATTTGGCTATTAATGAAGAATACACAATTAACATTTTGTACATTTACAATTTGTAAAAAGGAAATTAATTTCCCCGAAGCAATTTGAAAAGCGTTATGATGAATGATATTATATCTAATAAAATCATGATGAATTTAGAAAATAAGTATTTATTTCCTAGTTTTCATAAATAATTGAGTAAACAAATTTCAACTTATACTTTTGGCCTAGGTGTAAGACAAAGTTTAGTTGCTTATTTGTGAATAGTTATTTAATTTTGAATTTATTAGATGCAAAATATTTATTTTTTCTTGATGAAATATTTGTAATTGATCGTGAAAATGATTTTACAAATGAACCTACATGAAGGTTTCATTAATTTATAATATGTTTAGATATTTAATGACCAATGTTTCCTCGGATTTAATCGTTCAAAAACAAAATAATATATACCTAAGGTATATCTGTGTGTGAACGATGTAAAAATACAGTTTATAAATTAAATTATGTAACATGAAATAGTAATGTTCATGTTGTTCTATTGTAATATTGATATATAGTTTGTTGTGTAATATACCAACATACTATTTTTACCTGTACCTAAGTCATACACTCTTCATTTAAATCAAAATATAAATTAATTATAATAATAATCTTTATTTAGCGCTATACTGTGTTGGCAAATTAATCTGATTAAAGTGGTTTCATGTTGTGTAATATAAGCAATTTAGAATGTAACTTTACTTCCTTTGTTACATTTTAGGTCTTTTCGGATAAATTCATGAGATTTAGGATATTATATTTAAATGTTAAATATTATTGTTATTAAAGTATATGATAGAACATTCCTTTTTGGTAATTATATAGGTACCATCGATGCCTAACCCTTTTAATACTTTTGAATTTTGATTATAGGATTTGTTTCTATAGATGGAAGAATTATCTAATAAGTATAAAAGTTATTTACTAAACGCACTTATTAAAATTCCTAAACAATTTTCAACTCAGTTAACATTTTAAGCTATTATCACTAAATTGTCTAATATTCTTTTGCGGAAATAATATTCGTATTATTATAACTTATTACCTAGTTATTATGTAAAAATAAAAATATGGTTTTTGTTATCGTAATTATTTATAACAACAGAATAATCAAGGTCAGAGATTGAAAAAAGCATCACTGATATTTTTGATTTTGTTTTTTTTATCATTTTTAAGCATTTGTTAAATATGACGTAACAATTTATGTATCTCGACTATTACATAAGTACATATACGATTATTATAATATATATACTAATACTTGAGTAAAAAAAAAGTTAAGTACCAAGCGATGTTATCTTACAAAGATTTAACTACCTATTTATTTATTTTGAAACAATTTAAAGTATCTATTATTTCGTCATCAGAGTACACACTCTATATAATATAGTCATATATATATATAATAATTGTATATCATAATGTATTAAAAAATCGATTGGTGAGCTAATATATTTTATATAGCACCATAATCGTTTAAAGTAATACTCATAGTCATAAATTACAATTTTTGTGCGTTCCATTTCTCTTTATAAACATAAAATAAATGATAAATAATGCCTGGTTCGTTATATTATATTTATTATAAATTGATAGGTACAGGTGTACATGACCACAATTTCAATTCCAAGTGTAGGTATTATATATTCAATTATAAAAACTCTGTTTTAGAGTTTTTGTCTATAAAAATATATATTTTTTAGAAGTTCAGTTTAAAAAATTTAAATAACTAATTTGAAAACTTTTTTAAGAGATTTTGAAGGATACATTTTATACAAAATTATAATTCATATTGATGATTTATAAATACACACGAATACTTAACAAATCAATATTCGAATAATTAATAATAAAACAAAATATTTTTAATTGTTTATGCCGGATGCTAAAATTGACTTTCAATTGTTTTAATTATTATCCAATGTATAATATAGTATTGAAATAACTTTTAAAGCTTACATTTTATATTTGATAAAAAAATAAGTTAAAAAAAGTTTTTTGCTGGAATGTAAAAACACTAAATATAATAACATTTATTAATTGTATTTTAACTGTACTATTAGTCTATATGAAAATATATTGTGGTGCAGAGCTATATGTCCGCGCATACCTAAATATTTTCTTCTTATAAAAAAATTATTTTTTAAATTATAAAAATAAAAATGTTATAATCTAACGATGTGTTTTTAATTATTATTAACAAATAAGTTTTTGTAATGCAGTTAATCATTTTTTTTGGTTTATTCTTTATTCCCTATTTGTATTATGTACTTGTGTAAAATAAATATGTAAACATGCGGTCAATTTGTTGGAAGTTTTTGTGCTTCAATTGTGCTTGCTTATTTGTAAACAAACATGTATTTTTATGTATTCATTCATGTTTATGATATTTTAAGGTCAATGATATCATTTCAAACTGCATTCGTTAAGATACCGTTACATGAGTTTTCGCAGCTTTTTTTTTAAATAATATGTTAGACTTTTGTTGTTAAACTCGTCTATGTAGTTAGAATAGGGAGACGTCGGTTAAAAACATTTTCATAAACCGTCCAAAACGTGACTCACGAGCTTTGGCCTTCCATGACTTGTTTTGCTTGTATACAGATCAGAATTGGCAATATCAGACGATACCCCAAGGAAAAAATTTAAAAAAATATATATGTATTTGAACAATGAGTTCAAATTTTTTTTTTCATCATCTACATAAGTCTTTATATAATTTATTCAAACATGTATTTAAGAGCGTGGGAAACAATCATGAATAAAATGAAAAATTATCATATTATACAAGTACAATTGTTAATCAATGATCCTGAAAAAAAATCAACTTGGATATTTAATACTATATTTTTTTGATTCTTTTTGATATATGTAAAAAAAAAATAACCCATTTTAACTATATTATTATTTATTATATTTTATATTTTTATTATACGTATACAATTTGTTTTCAAAATAAAAATGTATTGTGTTTCTAAGCAACTATACCTAAATCAAAATATTTACAATAAATAGTGATCGTTGTTTAAATATATAGGTACTTGTAAGTACTCATGTATCATATTTAATTGAAGAATAACTGTTTTAGTTGACATATATTTATAGTTCATATTTTAACTCTAAAATGTATGTTTTATATAATATATCTACAACTTTTTGCTTCATTATCATAATTTTATTCATAGTTAACAAGTGTTTACTGTAAACTTATCGTTTCGCAAATATATTATATAACCGTTAACTAAGCATAATAATTAATTTGATAGTTTATAATAATTAGTCCATCAATAAAGAATAACTATGTAATATCAATTAAACCAGTTTATTTGATAATTCGATACCTTGACAACATTATAGTACATACCACGTTTTATTTCACTAATTTATTCTATCATGCTCTAAATATTTTTTTTAAGTATAGGTATAATATATATTATATACTCTGATCAATTATTTTAATATATATATAAAAATTAATGACGAAATCAATAAACTTTTATAATAACAATCTATTTATGTATCTAGTGTACCTAGTGTAGATATATAATTGTTAAATAACGAATTATTCATGTATTGGAGGATACCTTTTTTTCCAAACTCTACATAATAAATGTACAGAGATTCCGAACAATGATTGGCCGTCGATTGTTGGTAATGTTGGAATTATCGAAAGAATTTTAAGAATGTGTTTTCAAGCGGCTTGTCGAACGAATCGATTCTTTTCAAAAATTATACAAAGCTTTTTTTCCATCACCAACCACTTAACAGATAATCGGTTAAAATGTCTTGATGTTCTTTTGTTTCAAATTAGACTTCTCCATATATAGTGCAATAGGTTTTCAAGGTGAGCAGTCTGTTGAAAAATGCACTCGGGAAGTCCTACAACTCGCACTCGCATGTTGTTGACCCCTGTGCATATTCGTTTGGACACCACTGTACGCGCACCATATGTTGTTCAGAATCCGTTCCCCTGCCCTCCTCGTCTTGTCGCCCAAACCGTTCGTAGTTCGTAGTAGGCCACTCACACGTCTTAAATATACAGCGCCTGTTAGAATTATCGGGCACCGATGGCAGACATCATGCACATGGGCCTTCGTAATAAACTAATATACATGCAACTTTTTTAAATAAATGCCTTCTCCCTTTTTTTTTACGTCGTCGGAATATAATTTTAAACATTTAAATTTAATCGTATCAACCCTATTGTTGGCCATCGCCCTAATCGCAGAGTCATCCTTATATAATGAAAATACGTCTGGCTCCAATTTTGTATTTAAAGCAAAACTTATTGGTTCGGTATAAAATTCTATACGTCTATAGTTTATATCCATTACAGCGTTGATTGCGGCATATTATGTAAGGAGACCTTTGATCGGACTTGTGACACTAGCTACAGGTCGCTGCTGCAGATCAGTGGTTCATATCATATATACTTACCGCCTACTGGGAGGTCGCCGAGACGTGTTTAATTGCGGGTAGACCGAGAAGAACTGACTCCCCGTGGTTTTGGGTCCACTGATGACGGTAGTACGCCTATAAAAACTGGCCACTTTCTATGAGAACAAAACTGTAGGTGTCGCATGCCAACTAAATTTGATATAACATGTGTTCAACTTGTTCGATCTCGATGTCTTATCAATGCACATCTAATATAATATGTATGCATTTTTTCAACGCTCTTTCTTAGAGAATACACATCGTCAAAAATAGAGTTCATAAAAACGTACTCCAGTACTTTTTACGCAGTAGTCTCCATATACAATTATAACAAATGTCTAAGATCGCAAAAGAGTTACCCTTATAGCTTAATAAATTGTAATTTGCTTGTTTTTGAACAAAGATCAAACGTCGATTAATTTTTAAACATTTTCAACTTCCTTTCCAACGTCCATAACCTAGTTGCGTGTTGTTTCAGATAATTCTTATCTATATAATATGTGGCTGCGTGGTGTTTATTACTAGTGTTAATAACAGATAATAATTATTTGTGACCATTTCGATAATAAAAGTATACTATAAGTACGTTTGGTTTTAAAATATAAAATTATAAATATTTTTTATTGTACGCACTTACTAGTAATAATATATCATTCTGTACGGCAGACAAGAGTTTAATAGACAATAATGGCAAAACACTGGAGCATGATTATATTCATTAAAACTAATGTGCAATTGTCATGAAACCAGCAAAAGACAGAAGGACACTACAGCGGTCACGTACATCCTACATCCTCTCTAATTCATTTTTTTTCAATTTTCACTCCGGATATTATAGTCAATTTTAATAAACCACTCTACGGTATCTGAATGTGTGTGTGCATTATATTGTCGTTTAGGGTCTGTACAGGTTATCAATAGCATAATTATGGGTCACGAAACCGCATCGTACGTATTACCTTTGTGGGCGTTTTGACACGAGTGCATTTTAGTCGAATAAAAAAACTCCCACTTTAACGTCGATTAAGGTTTATGTTTGAATGAAAATAAAATATTTACCATCTGTTCAAAATTAAATGTTTGAATAATGAATACATAATGTAAGTGGGAAGCAAGATTCGTAGATTGTAATGATAATTTTATTTTATTTTGGTGGCAATAAGTACAAATAGTGTAATAACGATGGTCAAATAGTCTTTGAAGTAAAATAATTGTTTAAGTGTACCTACACTTAAAACTTCGTAAGTATACCTATACTTACGAATATAGAAAAATGTAAACTATTTGTTTTTAGATTTTATTTAACTAAAACAAATTAAATTACATTTATAAAAAAAATTACAGTAATATAATATAATTATGTCAATAACATGTATGAAACAATAATATATTTGTTTTGTCAAATGTCATATAGTTTTAGTTGTCAACTAAGTATTACTGTAGATCAAATAGAAACTTTAAGTTTTCTTTATTCTATCGATAATGGTTAAAGAATTTATCTTGTTTACCGTTTCAACATTTAAAATTAAATATTTTATATTTCACGTATATTACTCATAATTTATAAGTTGTAGGTTTAAACAACAATTTTTTTAATAAGCTTAAAATATTCAACTGTTTTTATTAGTCAGCACTAAGCTGTTTATTTTCTGATAAAATCATATTTAAATATTAGAAAATATGAACACTTGAAAATAACGTGACTTTGGTGTTTGTTAGTTAAATTCATTAGGTTTAAAGGTATTAAGTACGTTTAGACATAAGACATTATCTGCGTTCTATATATTCCGTATAAATATGAACTTATGTACAATATGCATATTATTAGTTCTATTGTTTTTTGTATACTTGGATACCTAATGTTTTATAACGATAAGATATTTTTGACATTTGTGTCTTTTTTATTAATATACAATTAAAAAAATATTATAAAATAATACTGTATACCTAGTTTATTTTGTTTTTAGAGATGGTTTAGATTTAAAATTTTTTAATATTTACACAATTACTTAATTATATTCAAAATTTAGCAATGTAGTTTGGTTACAGGTACCTATATTTATTCAGTAAAATAAAGTAAGTAGAGACTTGTTTATTTAACTTCGTGGAAAAAAATATTATTCTCCTGTTACCTTCGGTTTTTTTTTGTTTTTCCTCTTCCGTAATTTTATCGGCGAATGCTGCCATTCATTAATTTTCTTACCTTTTTTCACGGCATAACATTTCTTCAGCAGTGTATTTTTACCAATTCGTTGGTTCATCATTACTTATGCTCGTTAATTTAACGTAATTATTTTGATGTACCCGTTAATCATACTGGATTAATTCAATATTCAATCATACACAATAATAAAAAAATCATATAATATTATAGCAATATAGGGATTCCTTCATAATAAATATTTTTAAAAGTTTTAGTTTTCACAAAGGTTTTCAAGACTGTATCGTATTCATTACTTAGGTATATATTATGTTTTTATATATTTACAAACGTATTTAATAATATCGCACCGTTAAATTTTCTCTTTGTTTTTTTTTTTTTTTTGTAGGACGCATGTTAAAAAGTTTGTTGCGAACATAACGCATAATTAAAAATATATTCGTGTTATATGATTAGTGTTGTATGTATGGTGTACAAATGGAGGGGGGATGAGTTGTAATGAAATTCTAGGAAAAAATTGTTTAACCTACGACTCGTTCATTTATACATAATATGCATATTCTCAAGGTCATTACGTGAGCCGGCGAATAAATTTAATTCGAATTTTATAGATAATATAATTTTTCGACTTTCGCTCGTCTCGTCGTTTTGGCGTCAGCATAATAACGCTGTACCTACGTTCGATGTAAATTATAAATTGCGCCATTAATGATAAGAGACGTGTAATCCATAATAAATTTAATTTCTAATAATTAATAATTAATAATTATTACCCTGTCCCGCCTGACGACGTTGGCGTTGACGCGCGAATCGAGATGCTAAGAATATAATATACCGGCTTGCGACACGTGTATAGTTAAATAGCACTGCAGGTGTACAATACCATTTTTTGACTCAACTATACGTTTTAGTTAAAACAATAAGCTAGTTTTTTATTTTTTATAGATAACATACACTTGTTGTACCGGTTGAAAAGTTAATTTGCCCATTTAATTTACACTGCATACAATATGTGTATAGTACATTGTACACTATAATTCAGCGCACTTTAAAATGGGCGTTACAGCTTAAATACTATAAGGTATGTATATTATTACATAGATGTGTGCAGAGTAGAATGTTTTCGCAAACAATGTTTTGTAACAACGAATACACCTAACACATTTAATCCAAATAATTTATGTCCTTTGGTAAACACGTGTGTTTAACATAATTTCATTGCAGCGTTCGTTTTCAAAAGCAAACCGTTTGGGTACAATTATATATATTATTCGTTGGTATTACTTTTTTTAGGGCTGTATGCACACATTTTTTTTCTCGGTCGATATAATACGTAACAATGGCCCGTTTCTTGATTGTTGATTTGAATACGAGTGGCGTTGTAGGTTTTTGAATATTTGAACATTGAACCGTGTTCGCTGGAATCAATTATTGTTGTTTTTTTTATCGTTATGCCATAGACAATTTAATGTGATAATGCGTGATAAAAAAAAGTCGTGATATATATATATATGTTTCCGACGAACAATAATAATCATTTTTTTCATGGTGATTAAAAATAAAAAGTAATAATAAAGAATAATCGTTTGAAAAATTGGGCGCTCCAACCCTTCATTGTACACGAGTGTTAATTTTTTAGATTTTTTATTTACGGTGATAATATTATTAATTATATGGTATACACGGTAAGTTCGCGGCTATGGTATATACAGTATAATATAATACATAATGGATTTATAAGCGGTCTTGATGACTGTAACAAATTGTATTATTTTTGCGTGTGTACTCATTAGAATATTTTAGACGATAAATTATTCGAAATTGTGTGCACATTTACCGTTTCTGTACTTACGATGTGTTTTCGTCTTTGCGAATTGTATAACAAATACTTTTTTAAAAAATTTACATTTTGGTAATTCATTTAAAATAGTAAATTTTTATACGTAATGATTTTGAGAGGGGTATTAAGTGTACATTCTTATTTTAACATCCATATAATGTGTAGTATTAATATTTAATATCATCAGTTATTTAGAAAACATTTTTCATACACTGCTGCCTAATTATAGTTGATATGTAATTCCACTATAATATTATGTACTTATCAGTTTGGTGAGATAGTAGTTTTAGCAAAATCCTGTTATTATAATATATAACCATTTAATAAAAAGCTATATCGATTTCTCTATAAAAAAATCAGACCGAAGTCCAAATTCGACATTTGATAGCATGTTGTTTTGTTATCATATGTGCTGCTCTGTGTGGTTTCATATTTAATAGTGTATTACAACGTTTTCTTTGTCTTATGCAAATGATTCAGATCACATTCTTTGTAAAATTTAAAATATTATTTACCTACCTTCTATCTCAACGATACTATAACTTATATAGGTTTCTTTGAATGAAAACTGAATAAAGCACTAGTTAAAAACAGCTGTAATAAATTATAATCTTTCAAATATGATATTCGTATTCGATTCTGAGTGAAAGGAAGATGCTATTTTGGTTTTGCTTTGATGTGAGTTTTATTTTTGAAGACTTAATTTTCTTGTGCAATAAAAAAACTCAAAAATTATAGTGTCATATAATAGTAAGCTTCGCACCGTTTTAATAAACCAGATACAGATGGTGGGTACTTTAAAGACTTACTTTTACTAAATTCTTGGTAATTTTCGCGACAGTTGTAAAAAATACAACTAATTATTCTATTTTACTTTTTTCGAACTATTATTTGTTGAACTTAATAATAATGTGGATGTTAAATTACAACATAATTTATTGATTTCACGCATTGTAACTTATCGTGAGAACATTTTGTCATTAAAAATGAATTGCTTGTGTACATTTTTATACATATTAATATTTAATTACTATTGAACTAGTTATTTCGAAAGTATTAACTAAGTGTCATTTATTTATTTATTACTATATTTACATTTAATAAATAAAACGTTTTTAATAAGCAATAATTTATTGTTCTTTTTAAAATTATAAAATATTTACTATTACTTTGTGCCAAGACGGGTGAAGGAATACAAATTTAATGTTAACGCCCAGTCTGTATTTTTCGGCATTTTAGATTGTCATTTTATTTGAATATTAGGTACATAAAGTTTTTAGATGTAAAATTTAACACGAACTTAACAAGATTTAGCATTGAATATATAACACTAATCGTTAATGTTAATTAAAGATAATGCAGGTATGCTAATTTTAGACAACACCTTTTTTTGGTATATTACATAATATTATAATCTTCCATTTGATTAGTGTTGTCAGTTATGTATTCGGAATACTAATTTGGGAAAGTGTATAGTGCGTAAATCTTATAAAATTATTGTTTATTTTATTCTGGTAACGAATGCTAATTAATCCTCCATATACGAGCCGTTAGCATTATAGGGTTGAATTATGTGTAATTTATTATGATACTTACTGTTTCATATTTATACATTATTGCTGACACAGGTGGGAAAATTAGACATTTAGACTACAAACTTAAATTATATCATTATTCCACTATCAATACGAAAAGGGATATATAATTATGAAAAGTACATATACCAATAAAGGCCTATGCGAAATATGTTACGGGCCACTAACTAGAGTATGCTACCCGCCCAAATAATGATATAAAATTAAACAGTTAGTTATCGTATTTACAATATAATATAACATAATAAATTATTACAACCGTGTGATAATAAAATACTATATGCACGCGTTTGTATATTGACGTCAACCGAATAGCATCGGCAGATATAGAAGAAGGGATCTGGGGATACATGATACATCCTGTGTGCAAAGGGTGCCAGTGGTGCTTATCTCAGTAGTCGAGTATATTATATAAAGGAGGGGTCCTACAAACTGTTCGAAGAGTCAATCTATTGTAGTGTTTGAGGCTAAGCACTTCTCCACGTCAGTCTCCACCATATTGGTTTGGACTTCCACATTTCCATTAGTTCTATATTTTTAATTGTGTTTCCAACTGAATTTATTAATTCTATAACGATTCAAGTGGTGAAACACACTAATGTTTTTACATCTTTTCTCTATTTTGATATCGGAATTTATTTCATAAAGTATATTATTAATTTACTTATATTATCAATTGCATCATTATTTTGGAGATGAAACAATTACATTTTTATTATTTGTTTGCACTTAATGTAAAAAAAAAAAAAAAAAAAAATGAGAGTAAAATGATAATATTATTAGGCACCTGCAATGTAAACAGTTTTTTCTTTTAAAACAACTGTAATCACGAACCTGTGTAATCCAACAAATTCTAAGCAGACATGTATTGTCTGTTTGAAATGCCCAAAGTGTTGTTGATATTGTGTTACGTTTTCATAATTTCTGACAGAATTATCGGTCCCCACAAGCCACGTGTCGGTAACGTGTATACAGTGTGAATTCGGCCTTGGGCGTTTGCCTTGGTTGACGTGATAAAATATGAGCCCACATGTCTGTCGATGACAGGTGAAGATTATTAAACCACTAGAGGGCGTTCGGTGATTGATTATCAATATGTAATTTGGTTCGTCGGCCAACATAACAATTACAATATCATACCGTCCAAGTTAATAATTTAGTGTTGGGCTATATGTTGGAGATAATACACGAACCCTGTGCATAACTTTTTGGGCCGATGCTTCTATTTTATTATTACAGGAATCACGGGGTTTTGTCGTACGGCAATAAATTTGCGGAGGGGGCAGTGTTTCTAAGTTCTTAACACACAATAGATTTATTTCTATTGTTCGCGGATTTTGGTCTCCAAATATGATATTGATTATTCGATGACTCACGCGTGTACTTAATATACAAACACACAGTTGTTGTGGCCTAAAGAAGAGTAAATTAAGCAGTCATAGCATGGTTTTTACTCGGCATAATATTATGTAGCAGACATTGCAACATTTATTTGATATATATATATAGGTACAACATTTGTTTAACATTTTGATGCGTTTTTTGTTGTGTATTATTGTTTTAAACAATTGTAAAAAAGTAAACATTTTATTATTCATTTATATGCATTTTTAGAAGCCGTGGCCTATCCGTTTTAAACAGTTCATTATTCAGCCCGATTTTAGAGGGCGATTTCAATAAGAGATAATAACATTAGGCCATTAGGGTCAAATGTTATTCTGTGCCGTCAGCTGTTAATGGGGGCAATAAAAAAAAAATAACAATCGCGGCGGTAAAGTTAAATATTTGTATAATATTAGAATATGCTCTGTTATTTTTGTTTTCTAATAAGTTTTGTGTTTTAATAAGCACGTGATGCCTTCGTATGACAATATTATCTTCTGTGCAAAGTACGGTGTACGTAACTACAGATTTCAATCGCCGTAATATAATGTATAGTGTGTTCAAAAAATTGGAAACGGATTTTTTATAATTCTCTATTATCAATTTTTGAATTTTGATTTTAGTTTCTGAGCGGGGTGAAGAATGTTTTCGAATATTAATAAGCTATGGGCGAATATTTGATAATATTTTTCGATTTTCCATTAATTATTCTATGTGCTAAGAATATTAACTTTTGATTTTTTGAAAATCACAGTGATCGTGTGTCTCGTTTTGGGACTAGAAAATCTTTATTTTGAATCATATAGTATACGGTAGACCACACTTTTAGACCAGTGCTGTTAAATCTTGTAATCAAACAAGATTTTTGCATATTGATAATCAGTGACATAATGTAAACATTTTGAATAAGAACGAAACACACATTAAAAAAATGGGACCCTTATTCTAACATTAATTTAATAAAATAAATAAATTATATCAGCCTAAAATAATTAAATCATTTTTTAGTTATTTACTGAACAATATATTTTTTATCAATTGGGCTATATAGATAGTATATTATTAAATACTTGATAATATTTAAAAAAATGATGGACAATTTGCAATCAAACAAGTATCATTTTACTTTCAGGATTTAAACAATAACAACAAAGTTTTACTTGTAATTTGTATTTTGATTTTTGAACACTCTGGAATAAAATCAAAAAGTCTTCTATTCTCATAATCCTGAGCTTTAAAAAAACCAAACAATGTTGTACATAGTTTGAATTTAAAATCTTAATGACAAAGTCTAGAGTCTTTATATATTTACTTTATCATAATGTCATGAAATAATTTTTAAAAAATATTCAACAAATTTTTATGAAGTACTATGAAAAGTCAGTGAAAAACATCGTGTATAATAGAATATTTTGTGATAAAACCAATAGGGTAAAATTTACCCGGTTAGTAATAAACTAATATAATAAAATACGATTATTATTACTAATATAATATGATGAGTTACCAACAGAATATTATGTTATAATATTTCTTAAATATTTTACAGGTAATTATTTTATTATATGCTTTATTAGATGATGTACCTATTATTATAAATTATGCCAAATAATACGGATATTATACTGTTTTTTAAATCATATGTGAAAATAACCTAATATCTCGAAACCCGAATGATTTTATGTCACATTCCCCTTTTTGGTATTTATTCGGTTTGATTGTAAAAATGCTTATGCTTTATAAAAATTCTTGGATACCCTTAAAACTACTATTCTACACTAGTGTTTAAATCTAATACAAAGTGGAACTCATGCAATTTTAGCTTATGAAATTGGTAGAAAACTACTATGTAAACCCAATAAAATCATTAAAACCAACATTGGAGGTACCCCTTTTTAGCTTAGCAAGTCCAAAATAATAGTGATGGGTATATAATTATATTGTATGTATAAGTATGCTATTTTGTTCCCGCTAAAAATCCAACAATTCTTCATTTACTATTAGTCGCTTAACACGCTTATGCTTTGTGCTTACTTGATTGAAGTAAAACGATGTTTACCATTACAGCTGTAATGAGACCATATGAGGGCAATTACGACGTTGATTGTCCAACGGACTCCAATTACTGTGGCGACTCGGACGAAGAAGATCCAGAGCGATTGTTAGATGTTTGGCTCGGTGAATTGGACTCATTAGCTTCGGTAAATATTTAAATTACAATAAATATATATGCCATTTTAGTTTGTATAATATATACTGATGAATATGTAATTCAGCAATATAAATAGCTCTAAACGTTTGTTAATTTTTGAGCGTTGTTTCCAAATGGCATATGATAATGACAATGGTGTTTTAAGACCATATTTTCAAATTCTTGAATTTTGTTGTACTACTTAAAGGGAATCTAGGAAAAAAGCCCCGATATCAAAATACGGTAAAAAAAAAGCTTCGTATCAACTAAATACATTATTCTTTTTTACAAAAAAAATTATTTTTTTTTTTATTCCTTTTTAATAATTTGTATAAACTTTTATAGTTTTATGTCATAATAATATTTAATGAACTAATACACCTAACATTAATCAATTAATGTTAACAGTTGTTATGATAAAATAAATATATATACACAATAAATAGTTCAATAACATTCCTTAACATGTATTACTCTTATAATAAAATATACAAATATAGTTGAAATTTGCATTTTACATTGTCAATAATTGTTATTTGTCAATTGTACATAATTAAAAAAAAAGTTAAAGGAAAAACATTTTAAATAATTGTCGTTTGTATATAATTTAAAAAATGTATAAAATGTTTGCTTTCTAATGTTGTGGCTAACTGCCATTAAAAAATCTAATATACTTATATTATTATTTTTAATTTGCATACATAAATGTTTTAAACGGTTTTCGATTAATTGTTTTGTTCCAAGTTTTGTACTTCCATAATCTTCTGTATTACTTAACGTCAATTTTGCTTGGTCTGCAGCAACTTCCATTTTCATTTTTTTCAAATGTATAATTATACCTATATAGTTTAAAATATTTAGTGTATTATTTTATTAAATATTATTATGGTACAAAAGTATATAACAATTATTAAACGAATATTATATATTATATTTATACTTATGTCAAAAAATGTTTTGAAGTTTTATATTGAAATATAAATATATTCTTTAAAAATTTAAAATTATAAAATACACACTATAATAAAAAAGTGTTATGTATTTAGTTGGTACGGGGCTTTTTTTTCTTAATATCACTTAAAGGAGCGATAAAAATTTGTTTTTCTAATGAGGCCTTTCTTTTTAATTGTAAATAACTTAGAGGATAATTTATTAGAAAATATCGACGTTATAATACTTGGGAAAACTACAACTGTGAAATATATATATAATTTCTTAAAAACGTTACTGTTATAAACTGCACGTTACATAAGACTGTTGCGGAGCTTTTATCCTGAGAAAAAATGTAAATAAATAGCATGATATAAACACAATAAACCGAGAAAAAATAAGACACATAGTTATAAAACCAATCACCTTCTTATCGCCCATCTTAAATATAGAAATATCTTCTTTATAATATAATATATTTACCGATTGATTCATATTATTATTATTACTTTATAATGGTGTTATAGCGTGTAGATTGGGTGCTTTCCAAGGCGTGACTATAATTGATGTATCGAAATGTTATAAAATGTGAGCGGTGTTTTTTTTTTTTTTTAAACAAAATTTATTTCATTGCGTTTTACGGTTTGGGCGTGACGGGACCACGGTTGTTGCTATATACAATGCAGTCTGCAGCAGCAATAAGCAACCCTCCAATCCCAGAAGACACCTTATTAAACGAAAATAATATTATATTGCAATCGAATCTCGCGATAAATATTAGACATAATACATTTATTCATATAAACTTTACAAAAACCGCAATTGGTATAAAATAATCAAATAAAATGTGTTTGTGGAGATTATAACTTGCGTGACTTATATATATATATATATTTAACTAATATATTATTATATTTGGTCAGTATTATTAAAACGGATTGTTATACGTTATATCCAATATATGAGAAATATCTAAAAATCGGTTCAATTATAATTGGTACATAAATTAAATCAAACAGTACTTAAACTAAAAAATGAAATAAGAATCAAAATTGGACATGAACGAATACGCGCTATGATATGTATTATGTGATCAAATTTAAATTTAAATTTAAAAAATAAAATAATATAACGTATTAATGCTTTCATTGTAAGTTTTTATTTATGCGGAAAATATTATTTTGCCTTTAAATATACTGAAATATGATATATCTACGCTATATTAAATTAATGAATACTGTATTATCGTTTAGTACTCGATTGTAAATTAAGAAAATTTTATTTGATATGTAAAAATAAAATAAAAGATAAGCCATAACATTGTTATTTCTGAAACTTGTTTTTATTATTACACCCCCCCCCCCCGCCGCCATCACCACCATCCTTCCTACTAAAATTTGGTTTGTCCTGAAGACATGATCTGACACGGGTCTGGTCCGAATAACAGCATCGGTAGCAACAACAATATCATGTACCTACTTATTCATACACAAACCGCTCGACGAATGTTGTATATATATATATTTTTGTCTCTCTCTCTCTCACTTTTGATCAACAAGTCCGTGACGGCGATGTCGGGATTTCGATCGTCAAGGACGACTTTGCGGGCCTACGCATGCCGCACATATATACTACGTACATATAGGCACAGGACCCATAAGTGTTTATACGGCCCGTCAACAGATGGCATGCGCCCTTATTACAGCGGCGGCGGCAGCAGCAGCTGCTAACCCATCCTTGCCCCGCGCTGACGTGTGCACTGCACGTGTCCGGTCTTCGGGGCAGGTGGCGCGTGTTGTAAGCACGCTGCACGGCGACGAGCGGTATGCGCGCGACCCCGCGCACCTGGCCAGGTGTTCCGTGACGGTATAATGTACATGATTTATACTTCACTTACCGCGCGCCGTGTGTGTAAAATATATAGGTACAACACCCGGGTCGATTGAGTCGGCGAGATGATTATTGAAAATTGATGCTGCGGGACACGTTAAATGTGTTCGGCGAAACCCCGAGCTGCAGGCTCCGGTTTTGATTTTTGTCCACCGTTGTGTTATAAACGGTGTATAAACTTTTATATTGTGCGACTTGGTTTTGTCCGGATACGACGCCGTTCATAATACAGCATTAGTTGTATGCATTTTAATGAGTATAACGAATTTTATATGTAGCTACGAAAATACGCGTCGAAATTAAATATACGACGATATGAATAGTCGACGAAGGCTCGCTTTTCCGTTGTTTGACGTTGATAATTCTATTCAGTTGTAAACATCGGTAAACAGCACAATATTGTACACCATAAGCTAGTGTACAATATACTTTTATCCAATATCGGTTATACATTGTTCGCTGTTTTTCGCCTGTATGTAGACATGTGGTGCCACATCCCGAGATTACCCGCCGCACAATAATATATTGTTCGCAGCGTGACATTATGAACTCGGTCTTGAAAGACATAAATTCGTGTTTTGCTTCGTTTACAAAGACCCTAAAATACAACCCATAAGTATAATATGGTTCAAGACGTCTGTCCCTCCGACTGGAACGGTGTACAATGTTGCGGCAATTTTATTTCGTTTTGATTAACACGACAATGAAATACCGGCGGTGGCGCAAGACTGTTTATGTGCTACGCGCACTCAATTTACACTTAGAGCGGTTTATAAATATATTAATATTAAATTAAAGCGTGTAAAATTGTCTAGTGGTATTCTATAAACATTCAATTAAAATCCAGCTTCGTTTAACTGCCGTACGTTTATTGGTCTATCTATATTACGGGTAGAAAGTATGTAACGGTTTCTTAATAACTGGTTTCGATTTTAATGATTATTGTAATACAGTTTGTTGGAATATTGGGCTTGGAAAAAAATATATATCCACTAGCTTCACTCACCTCTGCAATGCTAGGATAGTGGTGTAACATAATATGTTATTATACATTTTAATGTGACGCGTGTGACTCAAATCGTCAATGGTAAATTACAAATTTAGGCCACTTTTACTACCGGAAAAACGTTTTTCTTTTTACTACAAAAAACATATTTTTCAAGTTACAAATTACGATACGCATTTTAATGATGAACAATTATAGTCGACTGATGAATAGAAAAGACAATGATTATTAAACTTTAAATTTCGCCGGAGACATAAAACCACCATGGTCATTTTATGTGTACCAACAATTTAAATATATATACGTCAATTAAGTTTATGTGCTTCTAGAAATAAAAATAAACAATCATATAAGCAAATTATTTAAAACATACTGATGTGGTTCCACGAAACACGTTTAAGACTATTTTAAATAGTATATAACCCTTGTATAACTTTTGATGAAATTTAATATTAGCCTCGCAATCGTGGGTTTATATAAGTACTATTTACTGAAATTTACGATGATAATATCTTAAAGAGTTTCAAAGGATAGAAATTGTCTTATTGAATCCATTCCAATTGCCCGTCGTGTGCGTCGTCAGTGCAGCACACTATAATATAGTCAAAGTTTTAAAACCTATGCTAAAAATCTATTGTAAAGTGCCAATGAACTACTATTGTTGTTTAATAATAATAAGTATACGATTAAGTTAATTTTTAATTTTAACTTTAGCATAATTGCCTCGTATATTATTTAGAATTTGTTACATTAGGGTAATAAGTAAAAATTATTCCAAGTACAGTGAACAAAATACGATAAAATAAACCGCGTGCGGAGTTGAAATGTATGAGGGTAACTAGAGTTTAGTAGTCTCAGAGAATCCAGTGAAATCAAAAGATCCCTCCCTACTTGTCATTAAAGAATATAAAATCAAAAGTAAACAATGAAATATCCAATAAGTATATTTTTCATTCTTCAGTAAGCAATTTTAATATTTTATAATTAACGTTGTAAAAACAATTGGTAGGTTAAAATAATTAATTGGGTGATTCAATTTAAAAAATATATTTTGTAAATGTATACGACTGTCTCTAGAAGCGAATAATTTTAAAATATCATCATTATTCATTAATCTTGTAAACTTACAAAATTTCAATATAAAAAAAAAAAAAAAAAATCATTAATCTTAATTACATTAATAATATTTAATAACAATAATTATTATTATTTTTTCATTGAAATATCGACAACAATAAATCAAGCCCAGTGATTTGTTGTTGAATAGAAATCAAAACTTTTGAAAATTATATTTTTTTTTTGTTCTCCGTCAAACTTCAGTGCATTCACGCTTTATTATTATTATTTGTTACCATGACGGATCTCTTTACCAACAAACTAAAATATTTTTTGATTATTATTTATTACATAATTTAACTATGCTTTTAGCTTGAACTTGGGGTGATTAGATTTCTTACTAGAAAATTTATTGATTTTGTTTCATAAGGAAACTACTTTTGATTACCTTTGGTTGGTTAGTTCTGTCATTGTTTCAAATAAATAAAAATTGTAACTAAGAAATTTAGCATTTAAATTTGATTTACATATAAAAATTATGTAAGATACATTCATAATACCAAAACCTTTAGGTGATTTTAATTGGTTGGTTTTCAATTGATCAGAATCCTCATTATCGTTATACTTTCTATATATTATATTCGTTTTTTGTACCTATTACTAATGTTATCGGTTTTAATGACTTTAAATATTACCTATTGAATTATGTAACATTCAATTTGAGAATTTTAATTTAATTATACATTTACATCATTAGAAGAGTATTTGAAGACACATGTTCTGTGTTTGTGCATACTAATATACCACAATCAAAATATCTTCGATTTTGCTGAATGTCTTCAATAGGTATTCTTGATATTTGGCTCTTTAATTCTTAGGTTGTTATAATTATACTAATCGGTAAACACTTCGAAATTGTCAAGTCGGTTCATGTCTCTAGTGAGCATAACTATGAATGATTTTTTTCCATCCGTAGATACCATGTTTAAAGACGTATGACCTCTTTTAATTATCGTTTTGTGGCATTGAGCAATGAAACGGTCTGTTTTATGGGATACTCGTGTTATAACTTAACAAGCCTTGATTCTCTCGACATTATAAATATTTTTGATACAATTGTTCATAACTCCAAGCTAGCTTTCGAGATCAAGAATATACCGATAAGTGGCAACCGTCAGGAATTCCAGTATTGAATTTAGAATCATTTTCGGGAATAATTGGACGCTTTTCTATCCAGCGTGGTTGCTACTAGTGTTATTTTTACGTATCTCTATTGATACAAGTAGATGATTTCTACTTTACGGATTCCTTCATTCGTTGACGATTCCATTTTGTAGTACACGTTGGGTTTTATTTTTACTTTTACCAAGTTTCTTGATTTTTTATCAATTCTTTTGGGTGTCAATTTATTTTAAAACAATTTGCTGATTAACTGATAATTCTTAACTTGTTTTTTTTTTCGATACGAACAGTTTGTAATCAGGAAAACTAAGGCCACAGCACGTCAAATAGAAGAACTGACTTGTATTTCCTCTTATCTCATTCGCATGACCATGTCCATTGTATTGTTGTATAATAAATATAACAATTTATATTGTAAGTATCACATTGTGTGTGAATAGAGTGGTTATAGGCGCTCACTACTGCAGAAGTCATCGATGACCGCGGTTTTCTGGTTTTCGCACGCGCCGCCGCCCCCCACCCAGGGTCCACATATCACAATATAGAGTCGGTGTTGTTGACTGTTGCTGTGTATACGATACGATTGCGTTTCCGTCACGCTATCGCGGAAAGTCGTCGACACGCGAGTCCGCGTACATACTTGCAATAATAATAATAATAATAATAATAATAATAATGACGATGATAATATTTATCGTATATTACCGGCGCACAGTGTTTGTACACGTATTATTACTATTATTATCATGCGCACACGGTCGCACAAATCACAATAGCGCGTGTGCGTGGTCATTTTAAAAGTGGAACTCTGGCTTATCGTGTGCGGTATAGTCGTCATTTGCGTTGCGGTGTCTGACGACAACGTCGGCCGATGGCGCCTGCGTAGTACGCGAGTATTATAAATTCCCGTACAGGTTATCTACGTTTGAAATAAAAAATGTAAAAAAAAAAAATAATAATAATAATAATAAAAATAATATATAGCCGACGTCGTCTGGCCTGCCATATGGCGATGATGTCGAATCGCGAAAGAAAAAAAAACGCACAATTTTCGAGATTTGTTGTTTATCGAAATCCGTGCGCGCGTGTGTGCGCCGAGTAACATGCCCGGGAGGGCGAATAATGTCGGCGGCGACAATGACAACAACGAAATGCAGCGGGGAAAAAATAAAAAAAGCCACAGGTACCGGCGCGCGTAAACTATTATAATGGTAGTGCGTGTAATATATTATATTATATTAAAACGTGCACGTATATAGATGTATACCACGCGTAGGTACACATGAACAGCACGACGTAAACGAGTTTCGGTGTCGGGCGAGAATCGGATTTCGAATATTATTATTACTCGCCGCAGCGAGAACATCTGCCGGCGTAGCCGATCATCGTATGCTACGGTCGCGCGTCTCACTCTCTCGCCGCCTCTCCCTCGCTCTTCCTGGATCGCTGCCGGATCTCCGTATCTCCACGTCTCTCTGTCGCACCGTGGCCGGGTACATTGTGTTACGGCGAGTACGGACAGACACGGGCGGGACATGTGCTGGGCGCGCACACACGCACAAGCACTCGGTCTCTTCGAGATTGCACCTGGCGGACCCGACCGTATAACGCGCTGCAGCAGCTGCTCCGGTCCTCGGGACACCCGGTCGTCGCAATCCGACGACCGGCCACCCATCCCGAGACCCGGAATCAGTTCTCGATCGACGTCCGCGGACGACCCATCACCGTCGTCATGTTTTCGTGCAAGACCCGGTACGCTTGCGGCCGGAGCCGGCAGCAGCACAGCGACAGCGACGACGACGGCAGCTACGGCTTTGGGGCCGTTGGCAACAGAACCAGGGCCGCTGCGACGGCGGTCGGCGGCGGCCAGTCGTCGTCGGCCTCGGACGAAGGCGACTATCATATCTACGGCAACCTGACGTTCGGTTACAAGCCGATACTGAAGACGCGGCTGTCGAGTGCGGCGAGTTCGGTGCGCCGACGTGCGCCCGTCAAGCGGACCGTCAGCTTTTCCGGCGTGCATCGGTCGCCTCCTTCACCGCCGTCGTCGCCGATCAGACGTCGCAACAGCTACCGGCCACCGCCCCCGTGTTATTCGGTGGCCGTGCGCCGGGCCTCCAGCTTTTCAACCACCCGGAGGAACGTGGCCCAGATGATCGTGGCCCAGAGGCAGCGCATGCCGTTACCCGGTGAACACGTTTTTACGCCACCGTTGTTGCCCGCAATCGAACGCGTTTTTACGCAACCTCCGCCGTTGCCGGACCGGCGCCGCATTTATAGCAGTGGCGTTGCGCCACCGACTCCTTATACTAACCGGGTCATAGTCGACGTGCACAAGACGTCGAATCGCCCGGAAACGCCCCCGACCACGGTTGCGGCGGCCACCGTAAGTACCTCCAACACTTCGGGCCCATAAATTGCTGAATTATTGCTCGGTTTTCCTCTTCGCGGCCTGTCGGAAAACTATCGTTAAACCTTGGCGTATAACGTTACCTCATAATATTATCGTCGTCGTTATATTTTTTATTTCTATTACTGTTTCGCTTTTCGTTTAAATACGTTTCAATAGCAATGATAACAATAATATAGTGTAGCGTGTGGATGGTGGGTACCACGCCTATTGCGTGCTCTCCGATGTTTTTAAATTATAGTTGTGACAATTACATTATTGTTGTTGTTGTAGTATATTATACGACACGAGGGCACGTATATATTATACAATAATAAGTATAGTAGCTGGTGGTTCCATATTACTGAATGCGCATTGTAGGTTAATATATAATATTCGACTGGAAATAAAAATATATTATATTTTCAACACGTCTCTTACCTATTTGTGTTTATAAATTTGCCGGGGATATATTGTTATTATTTATTTACGATAAACGTGAAATTCGTACATATAAGTAAATAGATAATATAAAACATTGATAAGATTAAAAAAACATTCAAATAAATACTATACCAATGGCATATTAAACTAAATTAACGACCTAGAAGTTGGACTGGATGAAAATAAAAACGAATAGAATAAATCTATCAAATTATTATATGCATGTGGGCTGATTGTGGCTTTAGGAAGTCAAAGTGGGAGTGGTCACTAAAGAGAATGATTTCAGCAAAAGTAATCGTGGGCGCTCGGAATTTAATACTGAAGTCAAAAGAGATATATGTCGATGACGGATAAGCATCTGATTTAAATTATAAATACAAATACATATTTTGCAACAATCACCAGTAAATAACGTAAATTCCATTGTTCGCCGGAAAAACTCAAGTTTAACCAAAAATTAATTAACATTTTTTATATAAAAATGAATAATGTAAATAAAATTGACATTGAAAGATAATATTATTTAATTAATATTTTTATCATCAGATTTACTCTAAATATTATATATAAATTTATAATGACATCGGCTTGGGTGAGAAAATCCGTAAAGTTGACAATAATCGCCATGGACGCGTTGGTGGATGTTGTCAAATTTCCGAAAAAAAAATTACCCGTGTCGCGGCCTCTCTGTCGCCGATACTCCATCGGAGTCGGGAGAACTGCTGTTTTCGGTGCTCAAATCGATCAAAACGACGCAATCCCATTCCCATATGTAGTAGTTACAATATTGTGAATCGACTATCGGTGTTTAGATAGCAGTATATATTAATACTTAATAATATTATAAAATGCATTATAGTATTGTTATTATATTAGTTCGCTCGAACTAATTAGACGAATATTGGGTGGTTTTAATGGAAGAGACTAACTTTTTACTTATTATTATGCATCGCGTGCGTATATGATAATAATAATCATCGTAATACGGAATAAATTATTATAGGGGAACGCGAAGAACAATGGTGAGTTTAAAATATTATGCATTGGCTTTCGAGTCTTAAAAAACGCATAATAATAATCGAGACAGTTGACCTAACACAATGAGTTATATGGGGATCATTGTTTCGTTTTTTAATTGAAAACATAATGTTTTTTTTTTATTTTTATATTAAAACGACCGCATTTATGCTGTGTACCGTATATGCATATTATTTATATTCAGGGTTGAGTTATATTAACGCGTAAACGTTTATTTATAACTAACGCGTTGTCTAGGAACCGACGCTCGTCCGTTTAACGCCCATCAGCAGGCCGACGTCGCAAAGACGATAAATTAATCAAAAAATCGCGTGACCAATATATTGTGTCGTGTGCGGTGCAGTTTAACTACGTGTTATAATATATATATATATATTGTGCTCGGTTCGAGAATTACTATAATTTTTAAGCTAGCGCTGTTCTCTATAAACGCATAAACACCACCGCCTCGCCATCGTCATTATAAAAATATAAAATTTGCGCGTGATGTCGAAATAATATCTATTGAAACGTGCGGTACGGTAAACGCGCATGATTGTAATAATATATAATGTAATATTTTATTTATATCGTGGTGACGACAGATTATTATTCAAAATCAAACTTCGGAATCTACGAGATTTGCGTGCTCAGGATACAGCGGTACGCAGGCACGCAGCGAATGGTTAAAGATGATGATAATAATAATAATAACTACTTATATTGTAGGAAAAATAATTTAAAACCGTCGTATTTCAACCATGCTTTCGTGGGTAGAATTTTCGTAAAATATACGAACCTGGGCTGATTTGTTCTTTGACCGAGAGGGGGAGCCAGTCGCGTTTGTAAAGAAGTTTTGACATCGCACGAACACGAACTAGAGTATAATAGGAATAATATATGTATAATATGAAAACCAAAAATGTTGTAAGGGTTGTTCCCCTCGCCACTTATATGCAGGTGGCTGCTCATGTGTAGTTGTGTGCGCACAAATCGAAGACGTACTGCACACGCGTATACCTGTATTTAGAATATTTGTTCGATTATGTTCGACTGCTGGTTTTTTTTTTTTATTGAAATATCAACTTTTTTTTTCATTTTAGAGTTTAGACAAAAGCCCGTCCAAGCCAGTCGACAATGTCATTTTGAAAGCGCCCAACGCCACGGATATAGCTGGTCAGCGGATGGATTCTTATAGATTTTCGATGGCGAATTTAGAAGGTAAGTTGACAAAGTTATAAATGCGACGTCGTTGACACAGCTTGTCGCCGCAATCATCAGTAATTATGTATAAGTACACCGGTGTTTAATAATGTCTCGTTCGAATTTCTCGTGTTTCAGATACTCAAGACGTAGACTTAGACGCCGTGTTGGGAGAGCTGTGCGCGTTAGAATCCCAATACCAGAGCACGACTAGTCTATTGGATTCGGAAAAAATCGGTAAGTAAATCGCTACAAATTTTTGTTGTCCGTTTCACGTTTTTATGAAATATAAAATATAGATGACAATAATGACATTCAATTGTTTATCACAGATTACAATTCAATAAACAGGATGCTGTCAAATTCAAATCAACCGGGAACAGGTAAAAACCCGTCATACGTTTTGAATATATTCTGTTATTGTGTTACACGGCGATTTATTCACGCAGACAACAACAACAACCCCTTATCGTTATTATAATACGCCGGCAGACGTTTCGGGCTTTCCAATTGTGCAGCAAATCACAAAAATCTTTTCTTTACAATTTTTTTTCTCGTCGCGTGGTAATACCTATACATTACTAGGTATTGTGCCCATTATATTATTATAACTCACAATACCGTTACCATTCCAATAATAATACGTCGTCTGGGAAGGGTCAATATCAGAAAAGGGGCACCTGGCCAATACGTTGTTACGTCACTATTCCACTACGATCCAACGATCGTAGTGTCATTTTTGGCCACGGTTCAAATAGTAATGAATCAAAGACCGTTCGTGACATTCGGTCTGTATACGTTTAAAACTGAGTGGTAAGCCCAATTCGTTGGACTTTACCCAAGTCTGATAATGTTATAGTAAATAGGGGGAATACCCCTATAGACAAATCGCATCAGTTGGATTTTAATTTTCCCTTTTTTCTTTTAATATTTTTCTCCCAATACATATTCCACCACAGCACCTCATAAGTTATATATATATATATACGTATATACGAATCAAAGCGTTATAAATAAATACATTTTATTTTTCTAGTAAGGACAGATAGTCCGGATAATGATTCCGCGTTTTCCGATTGCGTATCGTTATTGTCGAGCAGCGAGAGTTCAGCTTCGAGCGGCACTACCAATCACTCTGGAAACAAAGTATGTAATATTATTATATGCAGTTAATCGTTTTTATTTTATTATTTTTACTGTCGTTATAATATTATGCATATTCAGCATATCACATACTATCGTAAACTGTCATCCGACTATAGTATTATAGCCGATATTATCGATTATTATAGTATATTATATGCGGTACGTTGTGCCGCGTCGACGGAATCGTTTTAATGATAGTTATTCGTGTTTGTGTGCGCAGGAGTCGTCTAAAGCGGAGAAAATCCGTCTGGCTCTACAAAAAATGAAGGAGGCCAGCGTGAAAAAATTATTCATCAAAGTGTTCAACGACGACGGTGGAGCTAAATCGTTACTGGTCGACGAGGGTATGCGCTGTAGTTATGTGATGCGTTTGTTGGCCGACAAACATCACATTAATCTCGGACCGCGCTGGGGGCTCGTCGAACATCTGCCGGACCTTCATATGGGTATGTTTAAAAAAAAAATCATACTTTTGCAACACGTGTTATATTTCTGTTTTTTATTTATTTTTTTTTTTTTGTATTCGTTTTTTTTAGAACGCGTTTACGAAGAACATGAGTTGCTGGTAGATAATCTAATGCTGTGGACCAGAGATTCCAAAAACCGTTTATTGTTTGTCGAGCGGCCCGAGAGGACGTTAATATTCGAAAATCCGTCGTTGTTCAATACCAGTAATCAGTCGCTCAGCCACGCGCCTAGTAACTTTGCACAAGTAAGTTACGAATTACACATTTTATACTTAACCATAATATTTTAGAAACAATTAATATTGTTCGTTATAACTGCTTCGAATGGAAAAAAATATATATAATTAAATCACCACGGATGGTAAAAATTCAAAAAAAAAATAGTTATTTATATTATTTAAAGCGGATTGTAATAAATTAAATGATCCGACCAATATTAACCCCATCAGACCTAGGCCGTGATCTGATATATAAATCCTTACTCGTTTTAAAGAACGTTGTTTTTTAGGTGTCAATTTTTTTTTAAACGCCTACGGTATTTTTGTCCGTAAGTCGCACGTCGGATTATGTGCCTCAAACGACATATACATATATCACCGATTATAATATCAGTAACCGACCAGACATGCCTACGGTTACACGCTTACACCTAAATTTTTTCTGACTCTCCGCGTTTTTTTTTTTTTTTGCTTCACAGGAATATTTCTGCAACGGCGGACTTCCGAGCGTCGAAGGCCCGCTGTACATCAAAACAGACTCGAGGAAGGGCTGGAAGAAGTACCACAGCGTGCTCAGGGCTTCGGGGCTGTACTATTACAAGGACAAGGCTTCGCGGTCGCCCAAGGACCTCGTTTGCCTGGCCACGTTCGACGTGAACCAGGTGTACTACGGCGTGGGCTGGCGGAAGAAGTACAAGGCGCCCACCGAACACTGTTTCGCGGTCAAACACCCGTGCCTGCAACAGCCCAAGTCCACCAAGTACATAAAGTACGTGTGCGCCGAGGACGAGCGGACGTTGCACAAGTGGATGTCGGCCATACGGATCGTCAAGTACGGGCAGCAGCTGCTCGACAACTACGAGACTGCGCTGGCCGGTAGAGACTGCGACCAGACGCAAACGTCGTCCATGTCGCCGGCGCCGCTGTTGTCGTCCGGGACGTCTCTGCGCCGCGAAGGTCCAGCGGGACGTGATTCGGTGGGACTCGACGACGACGACGACGATGCCGCCGCCGCCACCGCCGCCGCCATGATGCTGGACGACGCCGAGAGCGGGCTGTCGTCAGACTCCGGAGGTTCGTCGTCCGGTTGCGATGTGGCGTTTGAGTCCGACTACCCGCCGTGCGGCACCATTAAGCGGAAGCCGCCCAAACTGCCGCTGACGGCCACCACGCGTCAGCTCACCTGTTCCGTGACGGAGACGTCGGCGACGACGGCGTTCGCTGCGGCCACGGCGGCCGCCAACCATCAAAAACCCGTCAAGTCTGTCAAGTTCGCCGACCACCACCAGCACCACCAGCAACTGCAGTACCAGCAATACCAACAGCATCACCAACAACAACAATACCACCATCACGTGCAGCACCGTCGGACGCCCAGCCTGGAGTCGTTGCCGCCCCCGCCCCCCGAACTGTTGGTCGACCACGACGGCGACATCGACGAAGACGACGAGCTCATGAACGCGGTGCCGCCCCCTCCGCCCAAACTGCTGTCGCCGCCCAGCACAGCATTCCTGGCCGACCTTCACCGGGTCGTTTGCAAGAAGTGGCAGGTGGCCCAAAAATGCAAGCTCGACACGATGGCCACCCCGCACGAAGTGTTGGGCTTCCGGGACCAGGTGCAGTTCGCCGACGGTGGCGCTGCCGGCACAAGCAACGCGTACAGCCGCGAGGCCAACGTCAGCAACTGGGTTGCCGAACACTACGGGCCCAACAATCTGTACGAGAACGTATACCCCAAGCAGCAACCCGTTCCGGGCCCAGCCTCTTGTTCGTCGTCGCCGACGCCGCCGCCGCCGCCGCCGCCGCCACCGCAACAGTTGCCGGCCCAGCGTCTCCGGTCCACCAACAAGATCAACAAGCGACCGCCTCCGCCGCCTCCCCCGAGGTCCGAGAAAACGCAACTCACCACCATCGTCTCGTAACGACGAGTACCATCGCCCCGTACTCGCCCCGTTCGTTTTTCACATTCGCTTTTCCGTTTTTGTCGCTTCGTGTACTATACCCATTCATATTATTTATTTTATTATTTTTACAACCGAATTGTGTAATATTGTTAGAGATCGTTTTTTAATCGATCCGTTTATAGTAATATATATATATATATATATATATATATATTGATACCGTTGGAGTCGATATTGGGAAAATTAAACTGTATTGAAAAATCTCCTTAACGGCCAATGCTCGGGGTCATACTAAGCACTGTGACGGTACATAAACCGCAATTGTATGCGTTTCTGCCGCCACAATTAAACTTATTGTTTTTTAATGGAACATGTCATATTAATCAGTTTGTCGCCAAAATAAAGTACAGCCGTTTATTTTGATAATATTTGTTATGCGATTATGACAGTTGTTGATAATTGCTATAATAATTGATAATGCCGTAGACGCTTTAACTCTTATCATTTAATTATTTGTAATATGTCTATGGAAAATACAGTTCCGAACACTATTTGAGATTTAAATTTATTGACAGCTGCTTGCTTATTAGTAACATTGGAACAAAGATTCCTGCCACCGGCTGTTTGGTAACACCTACTCTATACAATCTTTTGTTTAAACCCTGCGGCAAAAACCCATAGTAAGATTCCGGGCTAATTTTTTGTTTTTGTGTTGTCATAGTCGTCCAAAGGAGACGAACACGGCTCACAACGTCTTCCCTCACATCTGTGTTTTGCGTTAATCGATTAATTTTTCTTTCTACGAATAATATGTTACTAAAAGACTGTATTTTTTTTTTTTTTTGTGTTTATATTAATAATCATAATTGTTTATATACATTTATATTATATGTTTATTCCTAATGGTATTACAAACATAATATTGCAGTTTTGATATTGTCTTTGTTGCAATAGTATCGTAATTGGTGCTTAATTTATGTATCTTTATAATAAATACAAAATAACGTGTAGAATATGTTTACACTTTTTTTCTTTATACCACAATATTATGTTACATAGTACTGTGATTATTATTATAATTATTATTTTTGCTGCCCGAGTCTTCGACGACATTTATCTTTTTACTGTACATTAATTTCCAAACATTATGATTATGTTTTATATATATATAACTATAATAATAAGTTATAACAAATAAAGTAATTTGTGATTTTTTTTTATTGTATGTCTAGTATAACATTATTTTATCACCACCGATGATGCTGAAGTTCATATCTTCTTGTTTCTTAGGCAATTATATTTTATCATGATACTGTCTACTGCTATAATTTAACAATGCTGTAGATTTAGATTCATTGAACACGTGTCAAACTCTATTTTACACTATGCATTTGTATAAATACTAAATTTAATATTAATCGAGTAAATCAAAATTATACTTTATACACTTACATTTTAAAAGTGTAAAAATTTTAATTACTGATAAAATGATAAAACCACGTACTTTAAACACTAAGTATTGGTTTTTTAAATCCGTAATTAATTTCACATAAAATGAAATGTATAATGTTTAAAATTGTCCAAGTATAAATAGTCCAAAACAATTATACTTAATTCATTAAATATCTTTTTATACTTTTATAAATCCAAATGGTTATCACTTAACAATTATTGACAACTGTATTTTACGTTAAAATACAAAATGTATACATTTTATATTTATTAAAGTTCTAAAATGAGTACTTTTTAATACTGCAAAAAAAAATTTTGATGATAATTTGATAATATTGTATTATTTAATTTATAGTTAAAACCAAAATAAGCTATGAAGTATGAACTTATAATATATGTTTTGTTTATAAAAATTAATTATTGGTGAATGTTTAGCAGAGAACATTTAGACTGTTTAGAATGTTTAGATTGTTATTAAAGTTATTATATAGATTAAATTTGATGGTCATATTGCCATGAAATGCTTTTATGGTAAGAAATTATTTATATTAATAGGTATAATATAATAAATATATCTACAATATATATTTTTTTTGATATGATAAATATTATTCAATGACATACTCTCATACACATGTGAACTTCAATCTTAAAATCCAATTTGTATTAACCCATATGTCATACAGCTACATAGTCAATATCTACATATTTGTAATAGAATGATAAATTATTTGTCATAAATAGAAAAGAACTTAATAGTTTAATCCGTGGTGCAGTGCTTTTTCTAATTGTTAACAAGAGTAAATAGCATTTAAGTAATTGAAATTGGTAAACATCTGTTTTTATTTTTCAATTATTTTTTTCAACTTAATAAAACTACATGGTTAAGATTTTGAAAAAAAAATATTATCAACAACATTTTCTTTTATTTATAATGAAAGTTCAATAGTTTTGTTATATGTAATTATTTGCTGAACAATGTTTGTTTACACACAACTGTTTTTATTAATTGTTTTATAAGCACACACAACCCAATAGTAATGATATAGTGTATAGAAACTACTTCACACTTGTACATCACTATAACTAGATAATTGAATGTGTTGTTCAAACATGTTTATGTTTTAATCAGTTGTGATCCAAAGGTGTATTATTTTGTATTATGGAAAGGTAAATCTTATATTTGTTATATTTTTTTATATATACTTATGTCCAGTATGACAATGCTTGTAAATATGATGCATTTTTTTTTGTTAATGAAAAATATGCTGTAATTTGTTTTGAAAAAAATACATTTTATACATAGAAAGTTAAAAACTTGAGAAAAAAAATTTTTTTTCATCTTTATAAAAAAGATTAATAAATATATAATATTACATTATATGTTTTATTATTTTCATATCTTTTTTCTCATAATTGCCCATTTAAAATCCCTTATAAGTGGATAAATGATACCTATGAATTTCTATACAATTCCAGACTAATAATGTAAAGATAAATAACATATTAACATAAAATACAATTACATTAGGTTTATTAAAAATTATTATGAAAATGATTGCAATAATAATATTACAATAATGTCTTATAATTATGGTAAACGGAATATTGCTATTTAATATTCTAGTAATTTGTTGTCGTCATGCAAATGTAATATTTATACTTTAAATTAAGATAATATTGTAACAAGAATATATAGGTAGTACATTAGTATCAATATAAAGTTATGTTAAGCAGGTATTACCATTTTACAATTTATATAATCAATGGCATTATTAAATAAGTAGGTAGCCCGGTAGATGGAGATATGGAGATTTTGGTATATGATAAAATACCCAAGACAATCTTATGCTAAACAAAAAAAATGTATAAGCTAAAATCTATAGTTGTATTTCTTTTATTTATCAAAATAATGTATTGATATCGAAGAAGGGTGTAAGTAGTGAAAATGTCACAGAAATACAGAATAAATAAATAAATGTAACGCATTTATTTTATTCCGTAGTATTATGTTGAAATAGTCGCCTAGTAGACATATATCCAATGATGTATTACCAAAAATAATCGTTTTCACGCAGCTGGGTGACCAGTGATAAAAACCTTATCATTGGCTATGTCAAAAAAAATGTTCTCGCTTCACGCCTGATCAGAAACAATTAATTTCTCGTAACATTATTATTAGTTATTACTATATTATCAACTATCGAGTAGGTACTTGATACATTTAAAAATAGTTTTTAGTGGATATTTACTATTGTACTTTTTTTAAACGTGAAAGGAAATGAGCCATATATTGATGACACTTTCTAATTTTGGAAACATAAATTAAGAAAAATGTAATACACTCGTAAGCAATAAAATGTAGAAGATATAAGGTGGATAAAGGTCATAAAACATAATTGGTTATCAAAATATTTTTTAATAATCGTCTGATATCTACCAAATAACATCTGAGAATTGAAAATTACAAATAATTATAGACAGTTCGCGTGTATACCCCACGAGAGTAAGACGTGTTTGGCGACGACTGATTATCTCCGTTTGCAATAACAAGTTCTACAGATGACATTTAGGAATCGGGTATGTTTTTATTTTACTCTTCATAAAACATTCATAGAACGTAATTTAAAATAATAAAAAGGGGAATGCAATCCCCGGCAAATTCGCCCCAGACAAAAGATTTATTATATCAAATGTATGCCCGACCATTCCTTATGAAATTATCGAAAATGAATTACGAAAACTTAGTATAACAGTTAAAAGTCCTATTACTGACCTTGGAGCTAGTATCCAACTAGAAGATTTTAGCCACGTATATAGTTTTTGTCGCTAGTGTTTTATCTCCCCAAAAGATTTTAATTTAATTCCTGGTTCTATGTTAATTAACTTCGATAAAACTAACTATAGAATATTTTTCACAAACGATCAGGTAATTTGTTACATATGCAAACAAAAAAATCAAACCTCTGTGCGATGTCCTCAAAAGAATGTAACTATTAACGCACATGACGAAAAACAAAAAATTAAAAACCAAATTGAGACACCAGTTATAAGTATAAACATAAAATAATGAAATAGAAGGAACTAAAAGAAAAGCCAATTCGTCTATTAACCTGCCACCTTTTCTATCTCCCGAAATAATCCCACTTGATACTCATATAGTTCCGATTGACCCTCCATTTGTATGTTAAAACCATGCCAAATAACAATACTCATAAGAAAAGTAAAATTAGGTCAAGATTTAATTCCAGAAATAGGTTTTCGGATCAGTTGGACGTTCATCTTGATCTTATCAAACTACTATTCGAGGAAAAATTATAATTAAATATGTCTTTTCAACAGTTCAAACACATAATTGAAAATATTTACGGAAACAAAAACTCATCACAAATGCTTACTGATTATAGAATAAATGCTAACGAAATGTTATCTACCTTAGAGCAAATCCACCCAGGCCTCACGTCCGTTATCGCAAAAAATAATATTACACGTATTATGAATAAGATATTTAATTCATTAAAAACAATTAATAACTTGGAAATGTTCTCGGATAACCAGATATTCTAATGGAACGCATATATATTTTTAGTCTCATTATTAACTAAATTATTAGTACTATATTCAACAGTTATCTGACAACCGCAACAATTAATTTCTATTTAAAGTCAATGTAACTAAAACATTTAATAACTAATATGAACGCTAACAATACTAATTTCAAATTAATGCAATGGAATCTTACGGCTTCTACAAAAAATATGATGAACTAAAACTTTTAATAACTAAACTACACCCGGAAATAATCTGTCTATAAGTAACAAATTTTAGTTTATCTCACACAGGAAATTTACCTAATTACGTAGGATACTGCAAAAGAACACGCAAGTGAAGGCGTGACAATATATGTAAATGCAAAATATCCTAGCAAACAAATTAAAATCAAAACACGATTAGAAGCATTATCTGTATCAATTAAATTAACTGATCGCGAAGTAAATGTTTGTAATATATATATATATCTATCTAACCAACATGCTTTCTGTTTTAATGATATAAATAATATTATAAAACAAATCCCACAACCTTTCATCATTACTGGGGATTTTAATAGTCACAATGTTAGGTGGGGACCAGAAACAACAGATAAAAGAGGCAAAGAAATTGAAAAAATACTTGATAATGATAATATAGTTTTACTTAATAACATAGAACCTACACGTATAAGCCCTATTGATAGCGCATTTTCAAATATAGACTTAACATTGGCCAATGCCTCTTTATCTCAAAGACTCGAATGGAAAGTGTTACCCACTGTAACCACTAGTGACCACTTCCCTATTATTACTCAGTATATCCCTCGAATGAACGACAAAAACAATAATACCTGTGAAAGATGGAATTTAAAAAACGCCAATTGGTTACTATACACCGAATTGCTAGAAATAGAAATAGAAAACATTAAAGACAAATCATTAATAGATACAGATAATTTAGTACAATTACTCACTGAGGCAATAATCAAAATAACTAATATATTTATAGAAAAAACGAATTAAAACAGTTTCAAATCAAAGGTACCTTGGTGGAACGTGGAAATTAAAAAAGCTATTAAAGATAAAAACACCGTACTAAATAAATTCAAAAAAACTAAAACATTTGATGATATTATAAACTTAAAAAATTAAGAGCTAGGTCTAAATTTTTAATGAAAACGAGTAAAAAAAAAAATCACGGGAAACGTTCATTGGCACTATAAATGAAAAAACCGATAGTAAACTAGTATGAAATAAAATAAAGGCACTTAAAGGTCTTAGAAGAAATAACAGAATTAATCTTATTGATGAAAACGTAGGAAAAATTATTAACGACCAAAACATATTAGCTAACAAAATGGGACAATATTTATTTAGCAACAGCAGTAGTGACAATCATAAAACTCAATTTAAAAAGTACAAACTCAAATGCGAAAAAGAAAATATTTTGAACTCAGTGGACACCGATAACGTAGATCAAATTCAATTAAATGAACCTATAACTTTCCAAGACTTAGATTACACAATTACAAAATGCAAAAGCAACAGCCCTGGTCCTGATGAAATTCCGTATTCGTTTACACACAATTTGGGATTAAATTCTAAAACATTAATGTTATACATTCTAAATAGAATATGGAGTAAAGGTATCTTTCCAACTAATTGGAAATGCGGTATAATTACTCCAATTACTAAACCTGGTAAAAATAAGTTTAAATTGGAAGGGTACAGATCAATTAAATTATTAAATACCATGTATAAGGTTATGGAAAAAATAGTCAATTACAGATTAGTCTGGTTTCTCGAAAAACATAATTACTTTTCACCTCAACAAAGCGGTTTTAGAAAAAATAGATGTACATTAGATAATATTAGTCAAATAAAAGAAGTGATTGAACAAACATTCGAAAACAAACAAATATTAGGATTAGTAAGTGAGGATATTTCCAAAGCGTATGATTCAACCTGGAGACATAATATTTTGATCAAACTAAAGAAGATAATTTGTAAAGGAAATCAATTAAATACAATAACCGATTTTCTAAAAAGTCGTACCTTTCAAGTGAAAGTAAATAATCATATGTCATAAACATTTATACAAGAAAATGGAATTTCCCAAAGCTCAGCTTTTTCGGTTACGCTTTTCCTAATTGCAATAAATGATATAACTAACTAACTAAATGATATTGCAAAGAAAATTCAAAATAAATTAGACGAAGCTCGCGACAAAGGAAAAATTATAACACTCATGTAGGTACCTAGTCATATAGGCATCGAGGGCAACGAAGTAGCTGTCAAAAAAACCAAATTAGCTATTTCGATTATAGAAACGCCAACCGTAAATGAAGTAACATACGAGGATATCAAAAAACGTATTAAAAAAATAATTGAAAAATGTTTCTTTAGTTGGAATTCTCGATCTACTAAACTCAATGAAATTAAAAATACCCCGTAAGATGGAAAAAAAATCTCAAAACAAGTAGTAAGGAAGAAAAAATCATTAACAGGATGCGTATTGGCCACATAAGATTGACACATAGTTATTCGATGTCTAGAAGTGATCCTCCTGAATGTTCTACCTGCGGTATTCAACTTTCTATCAAGCAAATATTGAGTGAATGTTTTAAATATTGAGACTCAGCAAAGATTTACCATATCAGTCATCATCTCCACGAATGTCTTAGGCAGAATTGGGATAATCAAGAAAAAATCATTAATTTTTTGAAATTCACTAATCTAATTAAAAAAATTTAAGTATACATTTATTTTAAAATTAAATTTGTAACTTATTTAACCTTTTATATTTAAAATAACCGATGTTTTATTTTGTTATATTATTATCATTACCAGTGTTTAGCATTAAGTAACTCATATTAAAAAAAAACTTTATAAATAGAGCTAATGGCCTAGTTGTCAAAGCAAGGATCAATAAAAAAAAAAATAATTATAGAATAGGTATTCCGTTTTCGTCAATAAAAATTCGAATAGGTATACGGAACCATACAGAGTATTATAAACGTATCTTAGGGTGTAAATGTTAAAAAAAAATTTAGAGAAGTGAATACAGGTTATATATCTAAATCGCAGAAAAAAATCTAAAGAAAAAAAATCCCCCAAAAAAATCTAAGGGAAAAAAGCTCCGAAAAATAAACACACCAAGGAAAAAAAGTCCGGAAAAAAATTAAATATAAATGTAAACATGTGTATACTCTACTCTTAATTAGTTATTAAAAATTCATAAAATAATTTATGAATTAATAATAATATAACTAAATAGGCAATTTTATATGCGGATAATCAATTAATAAGAAACTCTTTTTTTTTACCTAATTTATTCAATGAAAAATTTCAAATATAAATAATTTTGTCTGAATATTCCAGGGGAATGGATACACACCTATGGACCACCTGTCAATAAATTGTATTTTTATTACCCAATTATTGAAAAGCAATAATTATAGTATAAATATTTTGTTAGCTATAGTGTAATACTATAACATAATAATAATAATAAATTGTGATAAAACAATCATGAGTCGTGACACATGAGTCTGTAAATACTAAGTTGTCACTCGTCAGTCGTTAGTAAATTACATAAAATAATTCAATAATTAATCATTTAATTATAATATTATATTTATAAAATATAACACTATCTATTAAAATTATTTATATTTGAAATTTTTCATTGAATAAATAGGTAAAAAAAAGAGTTTCTTATTAATTATCAGCATATAAAATTGCCTATATTGGCTATAATAATCTACGAATTATTAATTACTAATTAGAAGTAGAGTATACACGTGTTAACATTTATAATTAATTTTTTTCCGGGCTTTTTTTCCGTGGGCTTTTATCTTTGGAGTATTTATTTTTTGGGGCTTTTTTTCCGCCTACCCATATATTTACGTAGACCACCCCCAATACACTATTGTTTACCTCAGTTAACTGTCTTGAGCAGGAATGGAAAATTCACGGCACGCAAAAAAAAATTTGAGGCCACATGAAAAATTAAAATTAAAATATTTGTATTTTATTTTATTTTTTATAATAAACAACAACATCATATGTGTATAATATTCTTCATAATTTAATTGCACGTTTTAAAAAAAGGTAATTTTTAGCACGTAGCCACAGAAAAATTTTACACTCTTTGTTAGAGTCTAGACGGGCTTGACTTAATTGTGCACTTATGCATCATCGTGTTCACGAGGATATTATGATTAGTCGACTATCATGCTCGTGTACAGTATAAACGTAAGGAAAAATCAGACGCACAAAATTGTAATCACACGTCATAATGATTATTATTGTTATTGCTTTTATTCAAATATTTTCAAAATAAAATAAAAATTATTAAGAAATATTAGGATTTATGTATTTTGATTTTGATATAATATTTTTATTTCTTATAGAACTAACTGATAGACTCGTGTTGACCAAATTTTTTGGGAAACCCCTATGACCGTGTGCCACTTGTCCACTCCGCTCATCTAACTTTAAATAGGTACATTTAATTTATAGTTAATTAACCATTCATTTAAAGTTTGATTTATATTATTTACATGGTCATAATATTCAAAGAAATATTTTGCTTGGGAATATAATAAAAAAAATATATATATATTGTCATTTAAAACAGTAAAAGCTTAAAAAATGATAAAAATACCAAAAATAGTAAGAGTAAAAATTGTTTTCAAAAATGTATTGTTTTGTAATGACTTTAACGTAAACAAATTAGTTCCCAATTTATTTATTAATAGAATTTTTTAATTCTAAAAATAAAAATTACCTATATTTAATTACTGTAAAAATTGAAATTAATTAAATAAACAAAATGTAGGTACTCGAAGAAAAATTATATAAATTCATATCTATTAGCCATTATAAAAAAAAATAGAATATACAAGTACATTAATAATATAAAAAAAAATAGAATATACAAGTACATTAATAATATAAAAAAAAAATGTTTTGTCAATTGTAAACAAATTTGCAGGTGTTTCTACACATTAGAGTATAGTTAAACAAATTTTTAATTTGTTTACGGATTTATACTTTATAGTTAATTTTTTAAAAATACGTTTAGAAATTAAAAATTAAGAACTGTCAACTCTTGCAAAGTGGACTTCCTAACTATTGTTGGAACATGTAGTTAGAAATATATAGTCTTCGAAGCTTATTTCAATTATTATTTCTAGGTAGTAAATTCACTTCTGCCGTCGTCAGGTTCGTAACCTCGAATCACGAAAAAATTATAATTATAATTATATTATCACTACAAAGTTTGCAGTTAAACTGCGCAGATAACATTGTCTATTTTGATTTTCGACTCCTGATATTAATTACAACAAATTATTGTGAACCAAAAATATATTATATATTATTTTAAAATATAAAAGATACCTATTAAAAATCTCATTGTCTCGTTAAAAAACATAAACTGTATATGAACCTATAGGTGTACCATCTCGCGTTCGTCGTCGACGACTTTTACAAAATTTTATTTTTGAAATATGAGAGCCAAAAAAAACACAACTCTATAGTATTTCAATACATTTACGAATAAACCTGAAATGGTAAGTATATATTAAGTACAATCGATTATTATGTTTC
>JACXSJ010002375.1:15764-47162 GCA_014851325.1 Pentalonia nigronervosa | reverse complement strand
TTTAACATAGGCAGAGAAAATTAATTTTTAATATTCATTAGATGAGAATTCAAAATGAGATAGATTATAAATTAAAAGTGACATTCAATGACTATTTTATATATTTTGTACTATTGGATTATAGTCGATCGAATGTCCTTATTGGTCAATAGACCAAGAACCTTAGTTAATTTATATTAAAAATAATATATTACCCACATAAAATATTAAAAATTATACGACACAATCGTATGCGTTAAACGATATTAAAACGTGTACTTTTATGGTTTTATCGCCACGTAAGTAACGTATTATGTATGTTTGGTCTGTGAGTCGATATTATGCGTCCGTATTTACTTACTTTATGTATACAGTTTTGCAGAATTTATTATCGCTTGTATGATACCTACCTACCTAATGTGTTAAGATATATTTGTTCTACAAAATCTGCGATGGAAATTTCACCTGCTTCTTCCGCTCTGTTTCTGGAAAGTCGAAATTTAGTGTACACACTTAATTCCACATATATATATTTAATATAATATACGCACCCGAGGGAGCTTGCCACAATGGTATACTGCTGCGCTACGAAAATACGAAATTTCATAAAACGTAAAAGTAGTTCAATATTATGATAATTTATGTACCCGTAAATCATATCGAGATTATATTTTCATAAAAATATGTGTAAAAAATGGCAAATGAAAAAAATTAAATAAAATCTATTTCGTTTGAAAGATATTGTCATCGATTTCGTATACCAGGCATCTTCGATTGATGTCAGTTGATATGGTGTGCTGATTGATTTAATTAGACAATAATTGGTAATAGAATGAGAAATCAATAAAAATGAACAATCAAATTTTATGTTGTCAATATCTTATATACTTATATTTATATAAAATTGTGTAAGTCAAAAGTCAAGATATTCTCTTCTATAATATTATATATTGTATGTACATATAATTTTTATGCATAAAATTAAAATATTTACCTATTTTTAAGTGTTAATTTAGAAATTTATTATGATAGAATTATTTATATAACAAATTTTATGGCTTGTAAAAAAAATAAATAATCAAAAAATCAAAATTAAACTCAAAAATAGACCATATTAAAAAATAACGAACATTTTGCAATTTTTAAAATAGATTATAATCGATTGATAAGATAATATCTATTTAGTTTTCTTGATTATTGTATACATAAAACACAATTAAAATTATTTTATGGATATAAAAGTACGTATTTTTTAAATATCTTTGTAAATTTGTTGTCAAGTTCTTTGATACTTGACCATATAATCCTAATAGTCGCTAATCACTCAACAATACAATTTAAATCATGTGTAATTCATTGAAACAATTTATGAATTAAACATATTTGTATATTTTTAATTACCTAGTTGTGTTGACATAGTTTATTTTTTGACTCTGTTAAAATAAATTAAAATCCTTTTAACTATCAGAGACGCTGACATTTTAAATCCAAATTCGATAATATATAGCAAATTGATACATTTATTTTTTCAAACCATATACATTTTTGCGTAATACTTTATGATAACGTCCTGTCAATTATTTTTAAAACTGCCATCAATGCAGTAGACTTCATTAAATCTATTACATCAAGACCAAAACAGAACAAATGTTATCAAAATAATTCAATTTTAGACATTCTATTACTCATTTATAAAACCTCGAAAAAAAAATTGATATTTTGTCTTTTTATAAATTTAGCTTTTTATGTACCCGACTTTAAATCCATACCTATGACATAAATTTTTGTCTATGACTATTCTGTTATACTCATAAAATTTTGTATTAATAATTGTATTTTACTTTACAAACACTATGCAATTGGAATATGTGATTCTTTTAAATGTATAGATATGTCATTACGATCATTACAAAAGAAAAAAATGCGTGACGCAAAAAAAAAAAAAATTAAAAGTGATTGAAACTGTGGAAATACGCGTAATTAATAAAAATACTATTTTTTCATGTATTTCTAATTGTCTAGTCTATTAATAAATGCAAAATACAAAATATTATCCCCGATCCTCAACCAATTATATAAAAACTGATCATGGTCATAAAGTTTATATTTTACTTAGCTATATTCATCATTTGAATTATTATTAATTAAATTACAATTCTATACATTTTCATATCTTAAGAATAACGAATTTTCCTAAACAATGCAGGCTATAATATTTTTCAGATACACACAAATTAATTTAAATTTTAATTAAGATGTTACCATCTTATTAGTTGTTAAACGTACGTACTATATTTTAATTAAAACATTTTAGTGAATATATTATGTTTTTTTAGATAGAAATATTTTGTTTTTTTTTTTTTTAAACAAATAGGTTAGTAAAATCAAACTTTTATTATAAAGTGTTATTTATATACAATCAGCAAATTAAAATATTTTGGTAATTATTGTTATTTAACATCATGCTAAAAACCATACAACGCTACTAAAAAAGATAAAATTTATTAATATAAGTAATTTTAGGTTAGGTTAGATATATTGATATTTATAAAACAGATTATTGAGTCAAATGGTTGTATTTTAAGAACACTTGAACAATTGATTAGGTATAGGTAGGTAATCGTTATTAAAATATTACGCTTTTGTATTTTCAACACAAAAAGCTTCAACTATTGTACTTGAATGTCATTATTCAAATAATATTGATTAGTATTCTGTAAAAGTTAATGGCGATGGGTTTGGTGATCTGAATAACAGACCTGCAACGCAGAGACACGACTTGTCTGTACATTAAATAATGTTCTAACAATTTTCCACGAATTTTTCAAACCAAACGGAAAAAAGGTCCAAAAACATCCCCTAGGGCGATTGACGTTTATAATTGCGTAAATAACAATAATAAAATTACAACAATAATAAAGTCGAATACATTACAACAGCAAACAAGTCCTCCCGCCGTGCCGTTGTTAGTCGGTGTAAAATTGGCTGCAGCCGAAATTCACGCATTGTTCACCCCAGGTCATCGGGCCAATTCGGTTGAACACAATATAATTTAGTATTTTCTCAAGAGAAGCGTAATATGCATTATTTGTTTAGTCCATTATTATTCCGTTGTACTCGTATATCAGTATACTATTATATGGTTAGATATCGGAGCGCGTTATACAGTTTTGGGGCACCTATTCACACCAAGTGCACAGGAAACATACCATTTGCATAGAGAAAATCGAATTAATTTTCGTCCCCCAAACATATATTATATATATATATATATATGTACAAGTCTCATAAATATGTATGCTGAATGTCTCACCACGGCGTTTGTCGTCCCAGACAGTAAGTTTGAATGTTTTCGAATTATTATGCTTTCAAACATTTATCGCTGTGTCATTAAACGGACAACCATACGACGATTTAATACGTCGACAAATAAATCAAAACATCATTACTTTTGTACACCATATCGTCTAAATACGAGACGACCGATTCATATTGTATTGGTACAACTAATCTGTGTAACATTTTTAGAGTTGAACGACTCATTTCCGTCGAATAGTTAATATTGAAATAATGAGGCGAGTTTTAAATATTTTAAACAGTTAAATTACAAAGATGAGTGAGAAGCAATATAATAATAATGTTAAAATGTACACGGACAGAAACTTTGAAGCACCCAGTTTGATAATAATATTGATGTCAAGGTAGTAATCGTTCGTATCGTTTTGTGTGCAGTAACAGGTATTTATTATTAATACAAAAAATAAACAGTTTAATACAAGTACGTAAAAATAATAATATAATATACGTAATAAAGTGTTTGATATCATTATTATTATTATTATTATTTTTTTTTATCATGATTGTGATCCAAGAAATCATTAAACTACACTGAAGCGTCGCTAAATTACTATGCATTTGTGCTTTATCAATGAGCGAAGATCTTTTCTATCTTTTACTTGTACATAAGACTGCGAAATCCTTTCAAAGGGAAAAAAATAATTTAAAATGCGTATTTTAGAGCATTATTGTTAAGAAAATGAAGACATAATAATACCTCGTTTAAACATGTCTTTGTGTGTTTATTGTATTGTTAAACTTTACAATGTCTATTAAAAGAAAAAATCAACAATCTAATGATAAAAAAATATAGTATTCATTTTTTATTAGTATTATGTTTATAAAACATAGTTCAATTCATTGTGTTCAATGCAAGCATGCAGTATTTGGTAGAATCAGAAATTTATATATTTTATAATAAGTTATTTCTAAAAAAAATAGTTTTAACTTTTCGATTAGCGTATAATAATATATTTGGATTATTAAACGTCATAAATTATGATATGATATAATTTTTTTTTATGGTTCGTATAATATCAAAATTTAAAATGTCTGTATACAATCTTATTATTATTATTTTTTCTTTTATATAGATTTATTTTAAGGTAATTCAGTTGTGTACGCAATGAAACAATGGATAATCCAAATTGTATTACGCAAATGTACATGTACCTACCAAGATATTATTAATAGTTTAAGTCAACGGATCGTAAGAGCTTAACATGCTTTTGGTGAAACCAGATGAGACAATGGAGATTTGATATAAAAGAAAATAAAATAATATAATATTATAATATCCGTTCAAATTCCTTAATTCTATTTTACACTTATATTATTAGTAATTAATTATTATATATATATATATATATATATATATATATATATATATATATATATAATCTCTTGTAAAATCAAAATTAAATACATATCTACTTATCATAAGAGTGATGAGTTTAAAATATTATTTCGCAACACTTGACAATGCTTAAAAATATAAAGTTTTATCCGTTTTTCTTTTTATGTGCAAATACAAACATGTTGGAAATTAGGATACCGCTCTGCTGTACAGTAGGTGTCGAGTAGGTCACTGTAATAGATCAGTTAAATTTTAATTCAATGATATAAAACCATTTTATATGAAAAACGATTCTGAGTGAAGACGGTCTGTCAGTCTTCACAAGTAATTATATTTTATGATGTTATTGCAGTTAAAGTAATACATTTTGCTATTAATAGCACAGTAGGTTGAATTAAATTTTATCAAAAACATTTTATTTGAAAACATGTGTATAAAATATTATAATAATCTTTAAAAGTTTCAAGCACCCACGAATTTTTTTTTTTTATATAACAACGAAATTACTTGCATCGTTATTCTTCATTTAAATAAGTAACTAATTTCTTCCAAATTTAAACTTTAAATGTTTATAAAAATCAACCATGTAAATATAATTTTTAGTTTTTTTGGTTACAATATAGATTATTTACGAGAAACCCTGTTTACGATTGTCTGTCTTTAGCTATAGAAATTGAACATTTTATATTTTTTTAAAATGTCCATGCATCTACAATTATTATTTTTTGTGTTACATCAAAAAACAAAATTAATTTTGTCAAAATCTTGCTTTTTATTTTCCTAACGTATTTAAATATTATTGGGAATTTTGAATTGTTTACTTTTGCCCCTCAAAATACCTACTAGTTTCACTTTTCTACCGGAAAAGATGCTGATGAAGAAAATCAAAGCACTTTTACATGATGCCAGACACACGAAAAAAAATACATACACAGCATTGTAAAATCAATACAGCATGCAAATAATAATATCGTTGATACGTCAAAATATCCAGGTAAAAATATCGCCGACAAAATATCCCCACAAAAATATTCCATGACAAAATATCGCGCGTAAGTATTAATTTAACATTTTAACCTTTTTTTATAAAAGTTACAAAAATATTAATTAAATACTTATATTATTATACTTATAGAATACAAAAAAAAAAAACAATTAAAAATGTTTAAATTAATATTAAAAATATTTTTTGCCAAAAATTAGGAAAAACATTAATAGAATACCAAGTTATGAGTTATTGATTATTATTTATTTCATTATATCATTTTACAACATTATTTAATCGCTCGTCCAAATTTTTATATGTCCGTTTTTTTTTTTTTTTGTTGAGGTACTTCAGCTGTTTGTTGTTCAAATTTGGCCTCCTCCAGACCCTGTTCTAGTTTTGATATGTTTATAAACTTCCACGCTGTTATGTAGTTAGCCGCAAGTGCAGAACTAAATACTCTGTGCCATCCTCCTACTGCATTATTTGTCCTCAAAGAGCCTTGTATCACAGCATCAAACATATTTCATATTTCGATTGGAAAAGTATGCGCTCTTCTCCTACCACTACGTATTGGTCTTCTTATCCATGCACCCTTAAAATAATCAATAACTGCTAGTAAATCTTCTTAATTTTCTATGTAATAGTTGAAATTAATTAGTTCTTCAAATGCAGAAATAACATTAATAACGGGTACAAAAGCAAGAGCCGATATTTTTTTTTTTCATAGCCAAACATTACATCCGTGGAGTACCTATTCTTTAATCTACACAATTGTAGTTTTCGCCATAATAACTGGGTAAAATGAAAAAAAAATCCATGTATTTTAACATCATTGTACAATTGTTTAAATGATTTTATAAATGCCTGTTCAAAATCAATCACAATAGATTTTGGTTGTAAATTTGGTCAGAGTATATTAATTTGATTTGGTACTTTGGAATAACTATTTTTATTTTTGTTACGCGATAAAATGTATATAAGCGAATATACAGTACAGTCAATGTTACCGTGAATAGTAAGCATACAGTTGATTGAAGATATTAGTATAGATTTAAACGTACCATCTGCAAAACATAATTTGAAGTAGTTCAGTATATTTAAATTTTAGTTTGTTGCGAATATCAATATTATTTTATTAATATTCCAGTTATCAATATTTTTAGTTTATTTATTTTTTATTTTAACTTTTATAATGAAAGTTAAATTTTGAATTAATATTTACGTGGAATATTTTGTCATGGAATATTTTAGCAAGGATATTTTGATGAGAATACTTTGACCGGAATATTTTGTCATGGGACTTATATCATATAGTTTTATTAAAACATCACACACACGTTCTTGACTTATTAAATGGTCTCTAGAATTATTTAATCATATAAATAATCCACGATATTAATGAAGGTAAACACATGGTACCCTTATGTACACTATGATGGAGTTGTACATCCGTTCTCAAAGGATTTCTTAGTATTTGCTACACTCGAGCACACTGTACACATAAAACTAAAAAATATTTAATAATGTTTCATATCATATTATAGAACGCTTCGTGGATTTTTCATATTTTGTTAGTGAGTAGTATAGGTATTTTGTTTATGTAAATATTTGAACACTTCACTATGCGAATCGCCATCGTATAAATCGTTTATATTAACATTAAAATATATTTATTAATTATTAAAAATTAAAATATAATAATACGTAGACAACTCGTGTATTATTTTTAAAATATCGTGTTTCGACCGAAAATTATTGTTTATTTACCCACCAGAACCATAAGTATTTATTTCGTGACAAATTTCGATGAAATTTCGTGTGCATAATTTTAAACGTTTAATGTACATTATAATATTTTATTTTATGACGATCAGTGGACGCGTGTTTGTTTGGAATAGATTTGTGTACAAAAACGTTAATGTTTAGTAGGTAGGTAGGTATAGGTAGTAGGGTAGATATAGGTATATACACAGATGTTTTTTTTTCCTAGTCGGAATTATTAACTGATTTAGTAATAAAAATGCGGTCGTCGGATTTCGTGTTTAATGTATACAATTGAATTACGATCGCGTTACAGCGGCACCGAACGGCATAACGTGACGGCAGTCGAAGCGGATGGAAAATAAACCGACGACGTCGCTAACAATATGGCGACAATATTTCATCGAGTGTCCTGTGTTACGACATCACTCGTAATAAAAGCTCCTATACAGTCGAATCGTGTACAATAATAGTTTGATCAATCCGGTACACTCGGCGAGACGTGTTCTTACATCCATAAAAATCGTATTATTTTCAAAACATTTATATTCAAATCTATTTTACAATTTCCGTAGCGTGCTGCGACTATACTCCCGTTCAAGTGTATAAATACCATGTGCACAATTTTGTTTTGAAAATAAAGCTAATAATTTACGTCGATACCGGAAATAATATTGTGAGATTAGTTTTTTTTATTTTTGAACCCATCGTGATAAAAGCATAATGTATTTTTACAAAAAAAAAAAAAAGAACTATTTTATCCAGAGATAAATATAAATTTATTTCTGCTTAAATGTGAATACGATCTATTCAATAAGTCGATTATATTTTTAAAAATAATAGGTAAACAAAAATATCCCATCAGATTGCAGATATTACAAGCGTCAAGTGACTTGTCTACAAAAACTTGGGTTTATGACTACTACTGTATGCTTGTCCACTTTACTCATTAAGTCTCAGAACAGTGAAATTTTACTCTTAGAAAAGTATCGGTGGTTTATTATCGTCAATGAGTCTTGATTTTGTGTAGACTTTTCAGTAAATTTTTAAAAATGCAAGTCTATCGTAAAATAAACGCTATAACTCAACCATTAAACAGTTAAAGGTCTTTTCAAAGCATTACAGATTTTATATTAAACTAGTCATCTGTTAATCTTAAATTTGTAACGTCTAATTCAATAATTGGTGAAAATTATAAACATTATACTGTGTTATAATGTTCCTAGTGTTAGTAAAATCACCAAAAATAAAAACAGATTAAAAAAATATATGAGTGTCATTCATATAATTAATTTTATAGTATCACTACTATTCATGATTCATTTGAAATTAAAAAAAAGCTACACTTAGAGCTCCTTCTATTTCCAAAACTGTCTGCGTGCAAGATCTTATAATCTAAAGATTTCTACTCGAAATATTAAAAATGAGTGAATATATTTTAGCACAAAACATAAAAACTATACATTTTATTGCGGCAGATAGCGAAAATCGTGATTATACATAAATTTATAGATTTCAGAATCATCATAATAACATCATAATATAGTATCGAACAGTATCAGCACTTATTCAATTTTTATGACGATCATGTTTCAGTGTTATCGTTTTATATTTAAAAGTAAATTACTTTTGTTGTTGTAATTTCTTAACCGATATCGAAGCAATATACAGGATGATTCACCAAGAAGAAATATAATTATTGGAATTTTAAGCTTTCTTAATGACAATGAATTTTTTTTTCCTACTTTTGAAATGTTCTGTGTAGATTTCTCACTTCTGTTTTTCAAATATAAGAAACCTTCCCTCCCTTCTTTCTACTGTAAATTATTTAGCGGATAATTTTTCTGAAAATGTCGGTTTATCAGAATCAAATTTCTAACAAATACCTAGATTTGAGTTGTTTAACTTTGTGTACATTAAGGATTGTGTTCGAATTATGAATTAGGTACGTAAATATTTTCTAAAAAATTATCCACTAAATAATTTACAATTAAAAAATGGGGCTCTCATTCGAAAAATAAAATTTTGTATCACTGAAAATACACTCTTTATAAGTAGTACAAACAAATTCAAAAATGTGGTATTTGAGAGTATACATATTATTTACCAATTTAAAAAACCAGAAATTGAATAACTGAATTATTAAAGAAAAACATTGGGATGAGAATGATTGGTGACTCACGATTTCTGGAATATTATATTTCACTATTTTAACTAAACGTAATGTTTTAAATCTTTGAGTATAAAATTATATGTTTAGGAATAGCTATCACAGGGTCCACGAAGTGTAATTTCCTACAAAAAATCATTGTTATTATCATCATACAATATATTATCAGCCCAATGTTTTTAACATAATATGCATTTATGATACTTGCATAATGCATAGTATTATGTAATATAGTTATAATGTACATGGCCGTTCGTCCGTTTCCAAGATAAATACTCCGATGTGAATGTATATTATATTTCGGTGTACGCGCGTGGCCGTTTTGCACGTATTATTGTTTGATTAAACCGATCTTATTGACTTTTGCATAACATTCTGCTGCCAAGATGTATATAATATGAACGATTCACTAGTGCATTGCGTATTATACCTTTAATATTATATGCGTGTGTACTTACAGAACATTTATATCATTAGCCTACGCCGATGAGGCCGACTGTTAATAAAATGTACTCATCCGGTAATGCCGGTTTAATGATCCGGGAAAAATCGTTTTCGTGTGACCGACCGCCCCCGAACCATAAGAAACCTACAAATGGGTTAGTGATGGTATAGCGGGACCAGCTTCCTCTAGATATCGAAAAACTGTTTTTCTGCACTTCTTATTTTCCTCAAAAAAAAAAAAAAAAGAAAGAAAGAAAAAAGGTACTTTTCCTTTTCCTCCACACGAATTGTTGGACTACCATCGACATGACGTCTATTTCCCTTTAAATATTAAAATAGGAGGGCGATACAATTACTTCAAACCAAAAAGTAAAACGACTGTCTCTGCATATTGTACATAAGTGCAGGTGCATCAACTGCCACATTAGAGATGACGGTGGATGTGGGTCAAATTCACTCGGATCTCCAACATGGGTGCAAAACACATAAGTACCTAGGTAATACATAGGTAATTATAATATAATGTGTATAGTGCTCATTGATCCTAAAATTATATTATATTTAATAACCACCAAAACTAAAAATCGTTCAATCTACCTACAGAAAAATAGGTCATGCTGAGTTGTTCTAATATTTAGGGTCATGCCTTATGACTGCATCTCGATATTGTTATGTATTTTAAGCATGTTGTTGGTTAGCGTTACGACACTTACTTATTTGTAAGTGTAAAAAACGATTGAAACGTGTACGAATATAATAGTACAATATTGTACTTAAGCACTGTTTACACGTTATTGTAAATACATAACATAGTGCTGTTGTTCAAATGTTACTATATATTGTTATACCCTTTTAGTTAACTAAGTAAGAGTTATGGAATGCGAATTTCTGAGTTCAATGTCTATATATATATATATATATATATGTACTTACATAGTATTTGTTTGTAATATATCACGCTGGTGTAAACCTGTGACCTTCACAGAGCCACATAAATAATTTAACTAAATAACTTCACCCACGGCCCTTCACCGCCCCGTACAGTTCGCTCAAACCAACGCCGCCACGACCTCCACCGACGTCCCCGCCATCGTCCACTGGACCTCCTAATGAAGGATTTAGTACAATTGTTTACTTACCTTCCATACCACCAAACTAAGAGTTGCAATTATACCGAGTTCCTTGTTCTCTCCACCATTCTTTGGGCCGTTCTCTTAATTCAACTTTCCGCGTAATAATATAGTGTAGGGAATTCGAACGTGCGAGCTAATTAACGCAGGATATTGCACATAAAGCCACGGGACTGCGGACATTCGCTGTCGATACTTGCACTTTTTTTATCCACGTGTCGATATAAACTTGCATATTAAAATATAATATGCATAATGCACACACAGCTTAAGAATTTTGCGAAAAAAGAAAATCCAACAACAAACAGAAATAAACGAAATCGAGCAAGAGGCACTAAAATATTCACCCTCGTTATATAATGACCAAGTGACATTTATGAAAGGTTATGCATATACCTACATACCTGACTGAAATTCGAAAAATACATTTGTAGAGCAATTAATTTATTCATCATTGACGATCGAACAATTGATATTTGAGAATTCGGTTCTACTCGCTGACCAAATATTTGAGTAAAATATATATAGCGTTGGCGACAGAAAATAATAATTATGGTTACATTTAGTAATCCAACGAAAAACAGAAAATAAACGCACTTTTGAAGAAACGTTAATATGTAGTTATTAAAATTGGCTAGTGTGCATAAAGCCCAAAGTAATTGATAAATTCCCAATTTCTTACATTTTTTATGGTTAAAATAAAGAAATCGCGGCACGACAATTGGTACCTCTAGTACACCAGATTTACTTCAGTATTTCTAAACCCAGGATCGCGACCAATCTATAGATCACCAAATATTATTGTTTACGATTGCAACCCATTTACATTAAAAATATATTTGTACGTGTTCTGGAAAAATTGGATTTCCTATTCTTGAAGGAGGTTATCAATATAAAATATATCGCTACCCATAGAAGCCTTCTCTTACTATAGCCTTTCACCACTGTAGTTGGCATCTTTTAACCTGTACACTTCTAATACACAATTACATTGTATATAGTCATCTTTAATAAATACCTACTTAGTTTTAAAAAAAAAGTATTTACTATCTACACTTTTTTTAATACTATTTTTAAAATTGTATATATTGCAGTTCCGTTTTAATTTAATTTTAACACTGCATAAACATTTACAGAAAACTCTATATTATATATAGCTGTACAGCACAATAGTAAGTATAAACAACTCGCATGTTACATAAGAAATGTTATGTAATTGTGAAATTTTAAACAGTTCTCAAATTGCAATTATAATAAATTATAAGATCTTAAAACTTAAAGCTGATTTACCAACCTTTCATCACATTGTCGATAATTAAAATTATTTTGATAATCTAATAAACTATATTAGATTTTGTAGATTAAATAATTTTAGACCTTGATACATTGATAATTTATAAGATAATATAATAAAGAGTTTTACATAGAAACGTGTATTTAAAATACTAACAAAATGAGTGAGCGATAATTAAATATTATTCGTTTTAGTCAGCTGTACTACAACTTTATAAAAAAAAACGTAATTATCAATCAATATGATATATAATAGATTGGCAGGAAACATTGTATTTTTCTATAATTGGTAATCTAATCAAACGGCAATTTGTTTTTGATATTTTACCATGGTCAAAGATACGCATGCCCAAATGTCTACTAGAAAAGTGTACTTTGACCGAGCAACATATAACTCTGTCTGTGCCAATTATTATATAAATGAGTTTTCCAAAAACACCATGCAAAGTATAATATAATATATAGACCGGAAAACGGACCTGTTACATTTTCCGTAGCGTATATTCGAGTATAAAATACTTTCCCGTCATTTGGTTCGAGTCTAAAACAATTTTGATTTTCAAACGGCCGTCGTACGGTACGATATTATTATGATGACAATTATAATAACGGGGTGAAAAATCCGGAGCGACTCGTTTCAAAGGAATAAAGCTCCGGATCCACCACTACCCCGTCTGCTGCCTTCATCGCTCACCGTAGGTACACAACTGTATTATTATTACAGCATTATTGTATCCATCAACGTCACTCGGAACCACCGGCGGAACGGCCCCGAAAATAAAACCGTTAGACGCTAATGGACGGGACGTGACCTGTAACTTGTGGTGACTGCGACCGACATGGGGTCCGCCGAATTAGGGGTTGACGGTGCATCCGGGATAATTGGGCCAACCCCCCCCCCGTGTACCACTACCACTACCACTACCGAGTCCGATTCGTTGTCCGCGATATTCTACTGTGGATTCAAAACACGTTATGAGTACACGTATGTAATTTTATGTACATGAACACGAGCACGCACGCGACGATATGTTATAAATATTAAAAATCCCTTTATTACATTCACCGTGCCGAATACCGGCTAGAACGATAATAATAATAATAATATGGTATTTTATTATGTGCAGCTCGTGAAATGTATAGCCACGAATGTAATGTGCAGTGCGCCTCCTTAGATCACTACACGGGGGGTGACTAACACAGTACCGCATAATTGTTTGCGAAACTGAACGCTTTTTATTACATAAAATTTATAGGAATAGCAAAAGAAATATCAATAGTTTTTATTTTATTATTCGTTTGAAGTATTTATTTTTTTTAAAATCTGCACGTTATGTACAATAAGTTATACAACACTAACATTTACAATAAGTAAATTTGATAACATCAATAAACATACAATAAAGTCATAGTAGGCGTGGTAAGATGTAAAAAAGTAAACTACATTATGGTCCAGATTTTTACTGCTCAAATTTATATGTATTTCAAATATTAGTATTCCAAACTTATAGTTAAACTTATAGATTTTAACATTCTAAATGTTTATGCACTCTTGTTAATCTGTTGAGTAATATGCGATTGTGATACACACACAAACACACACACACATTTATTTATTTTTCATATGTAGGCCGTCCATCGAATAAGCATCTAAAATGAATTACGCTTATCTACTACAACTATACTGTATAAAAATGTTCCGTTTCGACAACCTAACACTTATCGTGCTCGTATTATTAGAATATAATAGCATAAAAGTTCATGTCGCGTGTGGCGTTGGAAAAAAAACGAAACACGCTCGCGTTCAAATAAATTCAGCGGTGACTAAAAACAAAGAAAATATAACAGTAGTAGTATACATAAAACGACTCTGGTTTACGGTCACCGACTTGATAATGCTATTTATTTTAAAAAGAACGCAAAGTCGTTTCGAAAATTATCGTGAAAAAAAGGCGAACGTGTAATCTTAATACACGCTTGTCGCTACGAAACAAGTCACCCGTAAAAAGGCTTTGTGTTGATTTTTCTTCATTATTAATTTATGGTCCACACATGTGCGTGATGCATCACTATACACACACACACACACATACACGTACGCTGTACGCTGTGATAACGTACAATAACATTATATTATTGTAATTCGTCGCCAACACTGAAATCCTATATGATGGTCGTGTTAAATGGGGGGGGGAGGAGGAGAGATTAGATAATTTGACCTGGTGCGCCACAGCTTATTAAAACTATGGGATGTCTGGCTCAGTATAAATTCCAAAACAAAATTACCTACCTACATTATTAATTATTATGAACGTTATTTTTTGATATGTTCGGCTAGATGTATATATATATATATATGTGTGTGTGTGTGTGTGTGTGTGTGTGTGTGTGTGTGTGTGTGTGTGTGTGTGTGTGTGTGTGTGTGTGTGTAATGACATCTGTTAAACAAATTGTTTATTCATTTGATGTATGGAATCTGAATTTGCAAAGAATACCTAGTCATTAGAGTGATTTCATCAATAACTTTGCAAAATTAAAGTCTAGAAAGACATCTATGTAATTTTTTTAATTAGTCACCTATCACTACTTGTTAGTTGTTTCATTTTTAAAGGACTACATAGAGTAAAAATGCATATTCGTTGATAATTAGAAAAGCATTATTACATACTATTAAGTAATTTAGTATATGTATTTAGAAAAAAATCAGGAGTGAGGTTCGAATATTAGAGGAGGTCAAATTTTTAAATTTTAATAAGATTTAAATAAAATTGTAAAAAAATTTTGGGGATCCCCTCCTACCACTCAATTCATCACTAGGTAAGGCCCTAAGAGGGAAAGCTTAAAAATCGATGCTCATGAGTAATAAATGGCTTAACACGGCGTAGTCCTACTGCAGATGCTTCAACAAGAAAACTCAGAGATACTTATGTTATCTATAACTATGTATTATAAGATGTATTGTAGGTACATTATGGGTACAAGTGATTAAGTAGCCATTAAACAGGTATAACCGCAAAACTACTTTTTTTTTTTTTAATACGGTTTCCCTGCGTTGTTTATTTTATACCATTTACGTTTTTTATAAAAATTCAGCAGTCAGTTATTCATATTATATTTTACACCGTTATATTATTACTATCGCATATTATCCTATGTAGTAAATGCTCGGTTAATTTATAATTTTAAAACGAAATTATTCGTGTTACAAGCCGCGCCGATAAATCGATTTGAATAAAACACGTTAATATTAATTACTTTATTTCCATCGTGTAATTATTATAAACACGTACGGGATATATGTATAATTAAATATTGGTCAAACCGCGTGTACGAAACGCATCAAATATTATCAATCGGTGGTACCTATACGCAATGTATGTAATATTTTTTTTATTTAATGTATGTATACGTACGGGGGCGTACCTTGTAATACGTGCAGTTTGGTCTGACTAAATACGAAACGTCAAAATTTCTATATCATCGTATTTATCGTGCATCCATATTCCTTATACCTACCCATATTGTATTATTTTCAACTCGAAAAGATTACTTATTATGTTTTGCCTGTGCATATGCAGTTCAACCAAAATACGGATCAAGTACGATAATATACTTATAGAGGTGAGGTGCATATAGAGACTATCGGTAGCGTTACGAACATATTTTTTGGGGGGCAGTTGCCCCCAACGGTTTTAGATGAGTGAGTTATTTGTTTAAAATATTTTATTATATTTAACTATCAGTTACATTAGTATTTTATGCATAAAGTATATTTTACTGATTTACTCTTGGAGTAAGTTCATGGATAACAAAACACATGCTATATATGTAGTACCTATAATATGGACAACTGGAAACATACAATTATATTGACATATTTTATACGTTGGGTATTTAAAAATTGATTTTTTAGGTCACATCCATGCGTCAAATGATATTGTTAAAGAGTATCAATATTTTTTTTATATTTTTATAATTCAAACAAAATTATACATAGGCAACTTTTCATTTTATGTGAGAGTGAGTGGATAGTTTTAATATTTTTCCCAGGGAATAAATTTTTTGTGAAGCCACCGGAGGCCATAATAGAGTATCATATACTGAGTGATTCAAAATTTATGTTACAGCCTATTTATCACATAAATAATATTCAAAAACAGAAAATGTATGATACAAACATTTTTTGTTTTAGAAACATGTAAAACGATTTGTACATTTTATACTTATTTATAATATATTAGGGGGATAGGTCAATTTTAGAAACTCAAATGGGAACCTATACTTTTTTTGCAAACACAATATGAAGACATTAGGTAATATGTTTTAGTTCTTGGACAAAATTAATTAATGCAAAACTCTATGCTTGAGAGATGTTTAAAGTTTTTATAAATTCCTAAAGTTGACCGCCCAAAATCCTTCTAAAATATTGCAAAAAATTTTAAAATGTACAAATAATTTAAAATTTTTCTAAATTAAAAAAACATTAATATTATATATTTTTCTTTATTTTGAATCAATAAAGTGGCCGTAACATAAATTTTAAATCATCCTGTATTTTATTAAATGTTATAAAATTTCGTAATCAAAACGTGCAGTTTTCAGAAATAATATAAAAAAAACAATATTTTTGTCGATGATCTCCATTAAACATATTACACACTGATACTCAGTAACTTATTTTGTGGAAAGGTTCGTCACAGTATTTAAACTAGGGCTTACAAACGTTAATATAACGTTATTTATGACAAAAAAAAAAAGATATTGAAATCTGTAAACGTAATTAAAACAGTATAATGAAAAAAAACAATAATCATTACATATCACAAATAAAAAAAAAAAAAAACAAGATTTATAGAACATAATTGAAAGAAAAATAACACAAAACAAAATAATTTTAATTCATTAATTTATTTAAAAATTATAATATTGGTTTTGTAGAACTCTTTGGAATAAAGATTCCAAGCAATTAATTTTTATCTAGCAATCAATCTGAGAATTAATTATGTGCACAAATATTAGGTATTCCCGCATTAGATATTATTTTTAACGATATAACGATAAACGATAAACACAAAAATTGTATAACGTTTAGATTGCAAGTAAAGAACAACATTTTTTTTTTTAAAATATAATCCCTGGTTTTAAATTCGTCGTTTCAAATCATACAAAATCGTTTAGAGATCAAACCAAAAGTCGTTGGTCACTAGATAAAAAATATCGAAATGAGGTGTTATTATTATCATTAAGTATTAATGCCCACAACGAATACAAGGCAGTAAAGTAAGTTTAGAAAATACTTAACGCATATTATAAAGTAATACAAAGGATTCAATAAATTAAAGTATACAACTAATCAAATGCAATATAGGTACTATTAAAATTTGCAGGTTTTTGGATCAAAATTAAAATCAAAACCGATTTATTCGTTACACGACTATTAGACAAGCAGCATAATATATCAAACATTTACATAATATTCCTAAATAGCTTTTATCGTATTATTATTGGTAGTAAATTGCATACCATTTTTCTATCCCGACAACATGTACTCACGCACGCACGATCGGCACATTTCCCCGTTTCGCGATCCTATTTAAGCGATAATTAACCAATCCGTCCATTGTAATTTGTGTGGCTGTATGACCGACCTTTTAACGATACTGATTATTGTATTTTTAGCAGCAGTTTTCTCCTATGGCTGTTGTACTACAAAAATGACGTGACATGTCGTTGCTGGTGGGGGGAGGGGGGCACTGCGTCCAAATATTTGTGTTTATTATATTCATACAAAGTGATCCATTTAAGTGTCTCATTATTTTGAAAATTGTTTTGTTCTTTTGCAAATATTATTTGTTCTTGCATTTATATAATATTAAAACAATATTTCTAATAAAACTTTATTTTTTATTGTTTTATTTTTTACTTTTATGAATGACGATGATATAGTTCAGAGTATTTCAATCTATAAAGATCAAATTTCGGACAAGTATTTCAGTAGTTATAAGCATTTAAAGTTTAGACAAACGGAGTAAAATGGTACAGGGGTATCCCTCAAAATGTTGTCCACTACTCCGCTAATCAAAACTTTTAATACTAATAACTAATGAACTACTTGTCTTGAATTTGATATTAATAGATTGAAAAACTCCGAATAACAATCCGCTTCAAAATACGTAATACAAAATGTATGGTGTCATTCAATGAAGTAAAAAACTTAAACACACTAATAAGGATAAAAAATAAAAAAAAATATTTTTTTTTCAAAAATACAATAAATTATACAGAAATATTATTTTCAAAAAAGTTAATACTGTTCGAAATAATAAATGTAGGAATTTAAATGATTCATCTGGTTATAGATGTGCAAGTGCAAGATGCACGGGTGCATAAAAATAATATTAAAAATAAAAAAGAAATGAATTAAATTAATAAAAATAAATAAAAAAATTATTTATTTCATTACCGTAACTCCCCGACGTAAGAGATTATTGGCATTATATATATAAACATTATCTTATATATACATAAGATGAAAGTCAACATAATTACCGACATCAAAGTGATCAGTTCGTGCACCGTTCTGCAGCTAACGAACAGTGTGTGCATATGTATATCGTATATGCATATTATATATTAATACGATAAATATGGCTTTCTTCGAGGGGACGTCGGTCGGTGCATGTTATCAATAATTATTATTATTATTGAAATAAACAAACATTATAACGTACCTGAAACAAATAAAATAAATATATATTTAACTAGAGTAGTCATACATACTAATTTCGTTTGAGGACCGTATTATTATTTTAATAATATATATATTATAAAGCTGCATTATGATAATGATGTCACGAATCAATATTTTCTGTGCCATTAGAAACACACATGTTTGCATAAATATAATATTATTTTAAAATACCATGTTAAATATTATTATCATTAAACAACGGTGTAGGCTTTGTATAATAGCATACGTACGTAAATCATCGAAGTGTATATTTCGTTTGATATCGAGATGAATAATAATTATTATCATAATTTTAGAGGTAGGTAGCTACTTAAAGTATGTATTATGGTATACTGTCAATAACTGGTGTATAAAATGTCTCAAACTTTTGTGCCACGCCAACTTCAAATATTAACATGATATGAATACGAAATAAATAATTTTTATTTTATATTATTTTTTTTTTAACAATAACATCCAATTTCGTAGTGCCCTGATATAATATTGTAATATTCACAACTGTTGGGAAATAATATTGTTCAACGCACGTTGAGCATATTATTATATTCAGGATAAAATATTTGAGATGACTCACCGAGTAGTATTTTCAACCCACGTTTTCATTAATAACGCAGTTATTCAAGATCTGATTTTTGAAATTTTGAAATATTCCTTCTTTACGAAGATCATATTTTTTGTACCGTTTAAGGAGTGCCTTTTAAGTAGCGAGATAAAATTCTGTTTTTAAAACAAAAATCGCCGTTTTGTTCTATAAATTATTCTGCAGATATATTTTTTTTGTTTCTAAAACTGTTTTGATGTATTTAAATCAAAATTTGAACGAGCAGTTCCTACTTGCTAAGGTTTATTTACAAAGAATACTAGTCCTTGATACTAGCTTGATACTCTTAAACATTATTTAGTATAATATTATGGTATATTATGTTTACATCTAACATTCATGGTGCATAATGTTTAATAATTCTAAAATTACTAATTTAAAGTAAAACACGGCGAATTTCATTTAAAAACGAGAATTTGTATTAGCACAGGATATTCATTGAATGGGACATAAAATTTAAAGTATTCAAAAACATGGACTTAAGTATAAATTACAAAAATTGAATTTCGATTAAATGCATTGTTGTAGAAAAAAAAGGTGGTAAATCATATTGTAGGTAAAATATTATAACCAACCAACAACCAATCTACGTTGCAGTATTAACCATTTAACTGTTGATATCGCTTAACGTTTAAGGACGACGCGGAAACCTCAACAAAAGAAAAATATGCGCGGCAGGAAGTCGTATTTTCACGTGTCCCAGAAACGTAATACACAGTATCGGTTTGGTCATAATAATAGATAATATATTATTATTATCAAATGACGATTACCACACACTCACACAGAATATATTTGAATCGTTACTGTGCAAAACATAATATAATTTTATAGATATTATATGTCTAGATAAAATATTGTGTTTTCGACGTGTTTCGTAATAACATTTATTTATTTTGCAAGAAATCGGCATAAATATAATGTAACTATTTATAATAATATATTAACAAAATATGCGTTACTCTTAAACATAATAATATCATAAGTTTGTAAATTGCATGCTTCTTCTGTGTTTATCGCGAATAATGTCCGCGGTAACGTTCGTATCTCACCGCCAACAAAATTTATAGTTTGAATAAAAATATGTGTACGATAAGATAATATTATTATAAAAATAGAATGCATAGCAAATTTGATTTGTCTGTTAACCATTGTACGGGAAAATAATATAACAATACCCATATATTATGTAATAGGTATTGCATGGGTAATTCGTCAACCTTATGCTCACCCTCATTAAATCCTTTAATAAATTAACTTTAGTTTCTTATAACAGTAAAAGAGTGTCTTGTAATAATACAAACTTATTTTTGTACTGTACGTTTTGAATTATAAGACATTTTTCAAAATGTTGAAGTATCTAAATCAAAATATGAACTACTACCTTCTATATAATTATAAAATATGTAAATGTTCAAATGTTCAAATGTATATTACACTTAGGATAATAGTACTAAAAAGGGGTTTGGCAAAATAATATATAAAATAAATAAAATGTGTAACTTGGTTATTCATAGTAAGTAACATTATTATTCGATTTGATGAAAAAAAAAATGTAAAATTGTATCTATAATTTATTATACTTGATCAATTTTTAAAAATCATAAAATGATAATACATTAGTATTAATTGATAATTTTAGAATACTCAAAGCCCCCTTATAAATTATATTCCAACCCAGTTATCCATAGTACATGAAGTTAAATAACTCAGAATCTACTCGTTTGAAATTTGATTTAAATACATCGTAGTTTTCAAACAAGTCATCATCTGTTATTAAAAATCCACGGGAAAAAATTCGCACTTTATATTGGAGTTGCTTGGTGAATCATTATTATTATTCGTATTAAGTGCACAGTGTACCGAAAAATAATTTAGTGTATTTACGAAAAATCGATTTTTATTTACGATTAACATGATATTTGTGAATGAAAAATTGGAAGTGAGTGAGCCAAAATAAAACGTTTACGTTTATATTAAACACCACTAAACGGCCTGCCAAAACGAGTGTCTGAATTGCGATAATCGCACTATTACGAGGTTATATTTCGTCATGTCTGAGACGTGTGCCTTTCGTGAAAGTGTAAATATTCGAAATTTATGTAAATTTTGTTGTCATGCGCGTTAAGTCCGCCGCCCGCCACTAGGCAGCTGCAGTCGTCGAATGGTTTTCAAAAAGTACACCATAATTCTTATTTCGTTTTCATTTCGTCACGACAAATTGCGGGCGGTTGTACCTTGTACACAATTTATGTATAATATAAGACAAATTATACTATGTATTATTTATATTATATACATATTATATTTAAGGTTATGTAAAGAGTGTTGCGCATTTCGGAAATTTTCCGAATGGCAGATATTCTCCCGGCTGCAAGTCAACATTCAGTTAAAACTGGTTTAAACAGCGCTAAGGTAGTTTTTTGAATGCCTACGGATAGACTCAAGCAGTTACACTAGTGGCAGTCCATTGGTTTAGGTTAGGGGTTAGGGGGATATACGCCTCACATAAAGTTTTTATTAATATTTAAAATTTATAAAACCAAAAAATTATTTTTTTTAATTATCAAATAGTAAAAAATTAACCACATCCTCCACCTGTGAAAAAAAACAATTTGACCACAAAGTTTTTACAAATGGGGTGTGGCGGATAGGTTAAGAAGTATACAGGCAAACAAATGTTGTATAATATATAAATTCATATTTTGTTCGCGATAAAATAATGTGTGTTGAACCATAATAAAGTAAAACATTCTGTGAGTTGAATGTTATGTTATAATAGTTTTCGGGGCGTTTGCAGGACTAAGCCGGTGGTGCGGACACACAGCGGTCGAGTGTTATGTATTTCGAGTGTGCACTCTCCCGATAATATTCTCCAAGTCCACCGCTTCAGCATCACATCGTCCCCACACCGTGCGTCGTATATCTGACGCTGACACTCTGTCGCGGAAAACCCCGTCTTTTCCCGGGGTTAAATACGACGTATAAGGCGCACGCACGACCCCTACCCTTCCACGGTTAGGGCCACGAAAATCCGTCTCAGCCGCCCACCGACTGCAATCAGAAGCCGCAGCCGTAATTATTATAACCCAACGCGTATTGCGATATATATATGACTTTAATATCAATCATGTTTTTATCACGACGGGCAATATACTCAGTATAATATATTATATCAACGTCGTATTTTCGTTTATCTTTTTCGCAGGTGCGTTACGTATATTGCAATATATATATATATATATATATACAACGGTGTATATACATACCTACTGCAGGACTCGCGATGACGTTCGATGAATGTGTTGGCTTGCCCTATCGATTGTCGCTGCGTATGTACCACGCAGATACACCACCATGAAGAACAGAAAGCTCACTCGGTTGCTTCAGTACCTAGGCATATATACTCACCGCACGCACATGCACACTAGTGTACATAATGGTATATTATATTTCAAGTGGACTCATTTTTTTTTTTTTTCATTTTTATATTTAGTCGTATTGTATCGGGGTGTGTGAGTGTATGGGGGTTGGAAAACGACATTTAATTTCCTATTATAGATAAATGTCGGTATTTTTTTTTTTTTTTTGGCACTTGTGGGCGACGGACTGAGCTGCTCGGTATTATACGGGCGATGACTTCCGGCGTGGGCGCTCTCACCACGCACACATACACACACACAGTATTGTAAGCGCGGAGGGTGGCGGTTTACGGGGTGTTTTTTTTTACAGTGCAGGTTTTTTCAGTTTTTTTTTTTTTGTTGTCAAATCCTCTTCGGGAAAAAAAAACATTATGTAAAGACGACTTAGGTACAAGCTCTTTTTCGAGCTCTTGGCTTCCGGTGGTGACCGGATCGATAAGAGACATTACGCATTCCGTATAATATTCAACGCACGTTGTCAATATTATGTCTACGTAAATAATGTATGACGTACCACCACCGTCTCGACGACACAACGGGCCAGCGTGCGCTCTGTGTCTCCATGTTTGTGTGTGTGTATTATGTTTTTTTGCAATACAGGTGTATACACATAAACACACACAGCGACTTGTGTATCTAAGTTATACTCTAAGACTATATACTCCTCTGCACGTTTGACTTTACATATAGTAAGACGCGAGTCTGTTTAAATTGCATTTGCAATACTACCTACGACCCAATATTGTGAGCGCAAAGGAATTCATTTTTCTTTTTTTTTTGTTATTTGTTTCAGTCACCGTGAACTGCTAGGTTGATGTTCGATTAGCAATTATAATACGCAGTACACTGTCACCGCCTGTCAAAGGGTTCGGAATTATTCTTTTCTTCAAACGTCATACTTCAAATATCATACACTAATATAGCCGTTGATACATGTAATATAATGATATTAACATCAAAATATGTCTTCGCAGCACAATACGCGTTTTACACTCGCCATGACACCGCAAAATGTTACCACGTAATATAATATTATGTTTCTATATTCAGGTATCTACAGGTTAACTATTGATATCCACAATCCATAAACGATTTCGTCGCGTCGTGATGTAATGCCGGTGTTTTTGAAACTGCAAGTTACACACTCATTCGAAGAAAAGTAAATTAAAAATTAATTAAGCCATCGGGACTCCGGTTGCTTTTAAATCACATTTCAGTTCCTAATTTAAATTAATTCATAACAATAAAGTCGGCAAATGTACATCCCTCGCACTATTATATAAACAATAATACGTATGTGCTATATTATTATGTTCAATAACACTGTCAAAAAATATGAATTTTTATAAAAAAAAAATATAATTATTTTTTAATTATAATATATCATATTAAAACAACTTCATCCTGACGGCTCATATATTTTACTTACGAAATCGTATCGAAAAAGTATAATTAAATCGAATGTCTTTTATCGAATTCTCTACAATAAAATTAATCTTATCGATGTAAATTTATAGAATCTTTATGCATCATCGGCTATCGTTTATAGTTAATAGCTAATTAAAATTATTATCCGATCGTTGTATATTAAATGTTATCAGAAAAATTATTTGAAAAGTCATCCGGCAATTAATAAATAATGCCAATTGAGTCATAATTTTGCCACAGTTTAATTGCCGTTCGATAACTATTAGGCCGTGTCTACTATTTGATCAACTAAAAATTCGTGATGAGCTAAATTCATCGACGCCATGCGATGGTACCGTGATGTATTTAAACCTAATTATAAAATCTCAAATGAGGTTATAGATCATAACTTCCTCACACGTTTTATCGAGTCAGTGCAAACGTGCACGTACATCGACAAGATAAAACGCCTAATTTTTGAGCCGGTAGTGAACGATACCGCAAATTTGCAAATTTGCAAAATTTTAGAAAAACATAATTTTAATTTATATTTTACACCTTGTCGAATTCGTTGAATTACTGTGTTTAATATTGTAATTAGGAAATGTGAAACTGGATGATCGCTTTATGATAAAAAACAGAAATTTATTCATGCTCCAACAAATGAAAATTTTGTTTGTATAACAACAGCTGATAATATTTCATTGTCAACACAAAATTGCACAGAATTATTTGGTGATAGTAAATTTGAGTATTGCCCTAAATATTTTTAGCATTTATACACATTACACAGGTTAAAAAGTGGATTCTATATTCTGTTGAGTTATTTTTTTTTTAAAGATAAAAGCAAATGTGCTTACATTAAAATGGGGAAATTTATGAAAACAATTTGTAATGAAATGAGTTCATGTATATTAAATTTGAAAGCCCTTCATGTAGACTTCGAATTTTCTGTCCATCAATCAGAAATTACTGTTTTCCCTGATGTCAGTATAAAAGGATGCAGATTTCGATTAGAGCAAGCATGGTGGAGAAAGGTAAGAAATTTATAATAAGTTTAATTAATTTAACAACATATATAGTTTCTTCAGATTTTTCAATTAAATATTAATTTTGAGATCCAATGCAAGAAATCTTTAAGAGAAACCTATATTACTGAAAATAATGGTGTTAGAAAATGATTAAAACAGTTTTTTGGATTTCCATTTCTACCATACAATGATGTTAAAGATATTTTTGTGGATTTAATAAGTAAGTGTCCTGATGATTCTAGTCTTTTTTTTTATTTTCTGACTATGTTTTAAACAATTACATAGACAAAGACTACCCATTTTCACCAATAATTTGGGCTGAAGAACCATCAAAAAATCCAAGATAGGTACTATAATTATTATATAAACTATTTTGATTCTTTTATTATCTTTTATAATTTTTATAATATTGCTATAATGTTATCACAGAACAACAAATGCAACTAAAAGTTTTCATTAAATATATAATGGCCAATTTTACAACTCTCATTTATCCATTTATTCAGTGTTAACAATCTTACTAGAAATACAGTCCAAAATAAAACTAAAAATTTACACAGTTTCTAGAAACAAATGAAACAAAGAATATGACACTTAAAGAAACAGAGCATATTGAATCAAGTATTAGGTAATATGGTAAATATAAACCTTGTAAATCCAAAAATCATTTATTACATTATTTATCATTAACTGGCCATATCATCAAGGTAAATGGTTCTAATTTATAATATATATTTTTCAAACAATTATTTTAATTTTGATAACATTAATATTTTTATAAATGAGGCGAATAGTGAACCAATTATACTATATTATACCCTTTATCATTTTAACTACTTTAATACTTATATATTTTATATAATTTGTATAATGAATTATTTTTTATTTTTAGTTTTAATATTTTCTAATATTTTTTTTTTTTATATATAATGCATTTTTATAACTACCTATTCAATTTTTAATATAATTATATTATTATATTTTATTTTTTATCATGTCGTTAAATTTTATATTTAACAATTGATAAAGTAGCCCGCTACTTATTTTTTGTTTTTATTAACCAAACAACTAAAATTAAAGAAAAAAATTGTCGAAAATAATTGTGTGACAACGTTGCGTTTAAAATTATGCGGAATCATGTGTATATATATATATATATATATATATATATATTTATATATGAAATTTGCGAAATCGTGTATTATTAATGGCTATTAAAATCGTGTTATAGCCGTTTTGAGCTCAGGCGGTGGATAGATCCATTCAAAGCAGTTATGGGATAGTAGGTGGTTGCTGGTCTCATAAGTATTCGCTTTTAATTTCAGCACATATGAATCAGACGTGAAAACAGTGTTTTAAAATAGGTTTGGAAAATTGTATTTCTTTTTCTTATTGTTATTATTTTTTTTATTTTTTGAGAGAGCGAGACAGGCATCTAAGAAACTCTGTAAACTGGGCAACCCGTAGCAACAGTATACGCGTATGCGTTTTAATATAAACGTCGATGTTTAAAACGATTTCCGACCAACTGCTGAGTAGATGAGTTTGGCGAATAGCAATGGTCAAAAGTCGTTTCCGACGGTAAAAAAAAAACGTATGGGTAGGCCAGCGGGTGCGTGAAAATCTAAAATTCATCGTACGCCACTACCGCTGCTGCTGATGCTGATGCCCTATTTGCAGTAAATGTTGTAGATACGAATATAAAATAGTATACAGTGCTCGTCGTCGTCGAATCTAAACGAACCTGCACAGCCGTTTAATACTTGTTTGCGATGTAGTGTGCATGTCGTTCGAGAAGGGAATGACCCCTACTCTATGCCGAACCCAAAATGGGCGGTGGTAGGGTGGTGGACAATATCACCAAAACCACCCCCGTTTATTGAGAAAATCCGACCAGATCCGTCCAATTTCAGATTTCGGGATGACCCGTGGCTGTGGCCAGACATATTTGGAATATTTTTGCGTCCCCGTTGTACTATAGTTGGCGCGAGTACAATAATATTATATATATACCTACACGTGAAATTAAATTGAAAATCTAAAGTTCTTGGAGTCACGTTTTTCGATTTTTTTAGTACTTCATAACACTTGTTATAGGAGGCGTCCATCATAATGGGTTTAAGAACATTTATTTTTCGTACTCTCTTTAATAAATTATTTCATTGCAATTAATCGCACACACACACACATACACGTATATATATATATATATATATATATATATATATATATATATTTATAAGACCTACATCATGCGCGTACAAGGTGAGGTTATAATTATTTAGTCTGTTGCGGAGGGATTTTTTTTTTCGAATCGGTCGCACGCGCACGGACTGTTGTTGACCACACATTCACGATCTGTGAAAATTGTGACACGCACTCGTTCTAAAAATAATAATTATAGTAGGTGGATTGTAGTGGAAGAAAAAAAAACTATAATAAAACCACACTTGACCACCGCCTACTTTTCATGACACCTCAAAAGAAAAGTCTGCATGTAGTTTATCTATAGAATAATATAATGTTTATGAATAATTGCAAAAAGTTAAAATGAACAATAATTATTGATTAAAAAAACAAATATATAATAATCAGGTAAAATGAAAAATTCTATGTTTAATGATTAAAACATTTTTTTTTCAGTAAATCACTGCATTATATTATAATATAATCATAATTTTATGGTAATAAAATGTACATATTATATTCTTTCGTAGACGGCAGTGATTGTCTCCTTCGAGGTGAATATAATGTTGGTAAAAGGGATAGAGGTAGTCTTATGGGCGGAATTTATAAATTGAATAATCGTTTAAGTTTGCCAGTATAATAATATTATATCCCATTGCTGTACAATTCATACAACGTTAATTTTCTATGTTAGTTCTAACGATTTCGAATGAAAAAAAATATTGTTTTTAATTATAATTTGAATATTAATAATAATATAGGTACTTTTAGTATTTCAACACCTCTCGCTTTTCTTTCGCGAAAAATCTAGTTTTCCGAAAATAACTACAATATCTTAGGTAGGTACACATAATAATGTTATTATTGTGTTCTGCGCGGTTGTTTGTAAATCGTATGCGGCGGTGCAGAAGTCACAATTATGTATAATTCAACCGTGCAATATAATATGATTTCAGACCATTACACCTATACATGCCTATAATTCCTATTATATCCTATTATTATCATTAATCGCCTATTATATCAACGATTATTATTCATCTCGCTGCGTCCGATACGATTATTCGTCTTTCGTATTATAGGTACGAACTGCACGAGAAACGGTTTACGAATGAAAAATCGTGATTGTTTTTTTAGCCAGACACCGACCGGGCATCACGAAGATCGTTCGTTTAGTTAACGACCCGCCTAATAACAACAATTTAGATGTTGCTCTGCATCGCTGCCACACACTTTTTTATATTATATTATTATTTTGGGCTGTGCACCAAGGCAGTGCATGTCCCGTTGGGTGGGCAACTGCGATCGCGTATTATTATTATTGGGTACAGAAATAAGTCTGAGAACGCATATACCCACACACACATTCATATATATATATATATATGGATATGTACTATACTCGTAGGTACCATCGGGTAACGAAGAATAATTGGACGAGGGGACTTTGAACAATATCGGACGCGCACACAGTGATGGATGGTCATCGCGGCTGTGTATACGTCCAACTGAAAGAAATTAGCCGACGATTAATCGTGATTACGGACGAAATAATATGGTTTTGCTGGACTCGTGAAAGGGGAAATCGATCTCAATGGAACGTATTTGATAATATTCCACATTGATCAATACACAGAAATTATAATATATAATGTGTATGACTCAGTCATTAGGTTAGGACGGTTAGGCATTACCTAGAGATGAAGAATTCACGTAATATATCAGTAAATGTACCGGTAAATTGTTAAAAATATTATAATAGTTAATTTTAGAAGCATCTTTTTTATTAATAAATACGATTGTTATTAATATTGTTGTATTTTTGCCAAATTGAGTTATTTTTAATAATAACAATAAAGAACTGAAAATGGATCTAGATTGACGTTTGACCGTATACAGTGTTGATAACAATAGAAAATGTGATTAGTATAATAGTTGTGTATTGATAATTATTATCAGTTGATAAAAATATTTCTCTTTATAATTTGGGAAATGCGGTTTTTATTGCATTTTATTAGAGGAGTAACACAACATTTTTTTGTAAAAAATAATTTACTGTTAAAAAAATAAAAAATGGTAAAATATATTCACATCCTTAGTTTTACCACGTGTATTTTTTCCTCGTGTACCCTCTACCTACCACGGGCTCAGTATCGAAAAACATTGTTATTTCAAAATATAAAATATTGTCCAGGAGAGCAACTATTATTTTAAACTTCAAACTGTAAAATTGCCATCTTTCCTGATGGACAGTTTTTGATGATTGTCAATATATGTATAAACTAACAGATCGGTTTTGTATTCTTGACATTTTTTTTTTTTTTTTGTTCTAATTAAAACTTAGCGTAAAACAAAAAACGACAACAGGTAATGTAATATTCCAGTTAGCAACCAAACATTTCTACATATAGAACTTTAATTTAAACTTTAACTTTTGGTCGTTAATATATTTTTCCACTTGGAACTTGGAACCTATTTTGGTTCTGAGCCGACTTCGCTGTTAAATATATTATGTACTCAAACGTCTTTGTCTACTAGCGCTGTATATTTCTCAAGAGGAATGTCCTTTTGTTTAACATCATTCAGCCATATTGTTCTGACAATCAGCAAATTAGACAATTATCGTCTCGTTTCAAAAATATGGACCATATTAAGCGGAACGGTTCAAATAATGTTATTATCCATATTATATTATATTATGTATGTAAAAGAATAAAAAACCTGTTCACAAAACAGACACAGGAAAATATTTATACAGTTTTATATTGAAACCGAAGTTGTAAACAACAGTTTCCAAGTAACGAGTCGTCATGTGCCGTCGAACAATAATTGTCAGTGACAAGTACGACGTATGTCGTATATTATACGATACAATAATATTATGAACCCGCACGACGGTCACCCGTTGCAGGGTTTGGAATGAATACACTGACGTGAATGCATTCATTTTCTTTTTCGATAAATGAATTCATGAGTACATTCAATTTATAAATTATGAACTATGAATGTGAATGTAAATTGAATGCAATAATGCATTGTACAGCTCAAAACAATAAAAATCCAGAAATGTTTTGGATTCAAAAAAAAATAATTTATTAATCTCCAGGCATTACCATCTGTCAACCATAATAATTAGAGTTAAAGTAAACCACATATAACCACATTATTGGAACGTGTTAACTGAGTGTAAAGAATACTGATTACACGATAAAACACTAATGAATGATAGAAAAAAAAAACATTTATAATTAATAATAATTTAGTACTTTAGTCTATGATTACGTTTAATGTGGTCATGAATTATATTAGTTTTTAGTGAGAGTAAATGTAAATCATTCGATTTAAACTCAATGGAAACGAATTCAAGTTCCACACTAACAACTGTACAGTTGTATAATATACACACGTGGATCGTTATCTTCAAAATATCTTTAAAAAAATATAAAAATGATCAAACAGTTATTTTTTGTTGTTATTACGAAATTTTTTTTTTATTATAAATATGCAAATCACCCTTCAGTCTATCCGTCTCTTGTTAAAA
>JACXSJ010002375.1:0-15664 GCA_014851325.1 Pentalonia nigronervosa | reverse complement strand
GTGGTCAAAATAATATAGAGTATATGATATTTGATTAAAATCCTTTCAACGTGGTGTTAATGATACGTCATTGTAACGGCGTAGACGATAATGATTCAACGTGTAATATCAGTATAATAATAATAGACATTTATATTTTGTTTGTTAACAATGTGTTCCGAGCTCGGATATTGACTTTGTTCATATTATATTATATTGTGCTAACATTAGCATCATTATTATTATTATATACACCCATTACACGTATTATGTATGCATAATATCAATACATGAGATAAAAGGATGGTCTCTAATTTTATTAAAGAACTTTAGAATTAGTTAGCCGCCACGTCCCGTTCTAAAATTATCTGAAACTGATTAATTAAAATTCCCCACAATATCCATAATCCCTTTTAAACGTTAATAAATTTGAAACCACTAACCAAATATTTTTCGAACCTAAGGGTATTGCAATGTGTATTAAATTCATTTAGAGCCACTAATATCATATATTTTGTAGTCCGTTTCTGTTTTATAACATTGAACCCTTGCAATATAATATTATACAAGAGTCAGAAAGTTAACTATTTTTTTTAACTCGTTAACTTAGCTTAATTTAAAAATTAACTTTCTCACCTTTGTGTTTTTTTATTGTATAATACTACCCACATAAATGAAATGTAACTATACAAAAGTATATAATATACTGAAACATAAAAAAAACAAAAAAAATAATACATACGAGATTAATTATAGATATTGACAGAAAAATATAATATAAAGCTGGCCTGTCCAATGATAGAACCCTAATAATTAAAATTATAAATTATTTAAGTTAAAATTTATAGAGACCATGACACAAATGTGTACTTAAATGTCGAACTGGATTACCTGGACATGTTATTTATGTGAAATTTGAAATTAATATGTTTTAGTAATATTGTAATTATTTTATTATAACTTTAAATTACACTTATTTCCAATTATTGTTGAATTTTCTATAAGTTTATATTTTAAATCCATGGAATTTATACAAAAGATAAATATAAATTAACTCGTTAAGTTATATGTTGCAGTATTTATATATTACAGTATTAAATACTATAATAATAGTATATAATAATTTATTACAGTATTATATTGTACAGTATATAATATTTGATATCATATGCACACACGGAATATGATTGATCACTTTAACGTCACTGATTTACTATTTATTTTAAATTATTAAGACATTTTGTAAATTATAATCTTAAAAATTAAACATGACACAACGATAGTCTGGTAAAATTTAATTCATAATAAAATCATATGTTCATAATGTATACAACGAATAACTATATGATTTTAAGTGCATAGGAAATCTTAATGGCTTTTGCACAAGAATTGATTACGGATATGAAGAATACAAAATATTTTAAATTAACGAATTTTTAATAAACAATAATTGTTTAGTTTGTAGGACGCCTTTGTCTATAATAAATACGTGGCGTATAGTGTCTTCTGAACGGCACGTTTTAATTAACTTTTTCGGACCTACCTATTTAATTTGTGTTTTGATACAAAATGTCAACATCTTTAAATTGAAAAACTATTAATTTTGTCGTCGGAAAAAAACAATTATAACTTTTCTTCTACACAAAACCAACTAATCAGTTGCAAAATAAATCAGACTTTTGCACCATAAAATGTGTACAAAGTTTTGTACACTATAGGGCAGTATAATACAAATTATAATATGTCTCGCAAAATACACATATTCTGCTTTCGCGGAGTTGGTTTTTACGACTGCAATATTATAATAATATACATATGTTTACTCAATAAATTATACGTAGTATTTAACGGCAAACATCAAGAGGCTAATTTGTTTCAAAACTAACATGAAATGCGTTACAAATGAAGTGTGCAAATATATAATTGCATAGAGTTATTCACTGAGCATACTTCTTTTCTTCAGCAGCGCAGTTATTTAAATTCTGATGTTTGGAATTTTCAAATATACTTTAAAACCAAATTTTCAAATTCTTAAGATTTTTTGTATAACTTAAGAAGTGTCCTGTGAAGATATAAACTTCTCTTTTTCTAATGTTTCTAATGAGGACCCCCATTTTCTAATATAAATTATTTGGCAATTAATTTTTCAGAAAATGTTTACGTATCAGAATCAAAATTCCAACGAGTATTTTTTGAGTTTTTTAACTTTGTATACTTACTAAGGATACTAGATTCATGAAAATGGATTTAAAAGATTAGAGTACATGATAATTTTAAAATTTTAGCTATTAATATTAATCTATCAATATCTATTATTTATAAAAATGGTCTAAGTATAATAAATTCTAAATTCAAAAGTATTATATATAATTTATGTTTTTATAAAATCATTTTTAAGGAATATTATACCTAGTATACACATTTTAGTAACCGAAAAAGTTGTTTGAATTTTGATTTAGGTACATTAACATTTTCATAAAAATGATCCACTAAATAATTTTACAAAAATAGAGTGTGTTTTCATTTGAAAAACAGAAATCAGTATCACCAAAAAACACTCTTCAATCAGTTAAAAAAATCTCAAGAATTTTAAAGAATATAGTCTTTAAGACGTGCGTTTAAAAAATTCAAAAATTAGACTTTGAACCACCGCATTGTTTCAGAAAAAAAACGGGGTTTGCATGCTCGATGAATAATATGCCTGTATAATATTATTGTGCTTCGGTGGGAGGGCCACCGAGTTTTCACGTTTAATAAGGTGTTAACGCTGCTGTGCCAGTGGTAAACAAGGGAACTCGGCGGCCTGCAACTCCTGTACAACATGCACGGAAGACAATACACTTGTAAATTAGACGTCTGTACTCCGTCGTAATATTATTATTATTATCGTAATGATTGTTTTATCGCCCTCTGTACAAATAATATAGCTGCACGCGCGGAAGCGCCTTATATATGTTAAGTATGAGTTACTACGAGGCCGAAATATTGTTATCGTATGGGATTTAACAATATATAAACGCACACGCGACAGCAACCCTACGGACCCGTATATGCTGTATAACGAAGTTGTTAGTTTTCGAAATCAAGTTAATTTGAATAATCCGGATGCGGTTTCCGCCGGTTACGAGTGCCAATAACGACGACGGCCAACCGCGCCCGTTGTATTTAGGCATGTAAACCACAAAATGATATACAAGCTTAACAAACCTGCGCGGGACTCGTTGCCGGTCAGAAAAAAATCGACCGACCATCGAAATAAAGAAAGTCTATGATAATATTGTCTTCGAGTTTTCCCTGCGGCGAATGATATCGAATCGTATTGAAAATACACCTACTACATAAATGGTATGATGCACTAATTAGAGATATAATAGAAAAAAATTGTAGACTTACTCTAAAACCATATAATATTAAGTTCAAAAATATGGCAAAACCACACTTGATGTTATTTTTTTTGGAATGGGAAGGGTATTATACATCACCAAATTTATCTAAATCTACTTTCTTGTAGTACCTATTGAATATAATTGTCTAAAAGTCCAATAGTTGATTTATAAGGATTATCTTATAAGACATTCAGCACTGCATACATGCGGCACCTTTCAAGATTTGACACACGTTGAATTTTTTTACCAAACTACTTTGATCATAAATTTTCCGGTGTTTGTAAAAATGAAAAAAACATTTTTTCATAATTCTTTGAGGATAATAGTTAAAATTATATTATTATTATCTCGATACACCCCCGTCAGATTCTGAAAACTTTCGTAACACCACGTGTATTGTCCCGACAGTTTTCGGTTCGAAGTCAATGAAACTATAACTGGAACACATAACAAAAATATAGTTTATTAACGATAATAATGTTAATATGATAAGTGTTTTGAATCCGTTCCGCGAAAACTCTCGTCCACTCGAATGTCGTGGTCAAAGTCGTCGTGTATATGCGAATATTATGTGTTTCCAACGATTTTTCTAGATTTCTTTTTTTTTTTTTTTTATTGTTGTTATTATTTTATTAAAAGGCAGTATAGTAACATATTTCTCCATATGATTTAATATGTATTGGCAAACTGTATTTTTTTTTTTTTTTGTTGCTTACAAACACGTTTCCTTCGCTTCGAATCAATAAACAACGCATCCATAATCGTTAATATTTATCGGCAAACGGAATACTATGAGCATATCTTGTCTGTCTCTGGGCGAATGTATATACCGTCCGCGCGCCCGTTCGTTGTATTTTACCGTATTATTTAGTTTACACGCGAGCATGTCGAGCACCACATGAATAATATACGAAAGTTAAGACGAACAGTATATAACCCAGTCGAATATCTTAAACAAAAATACGAAATCCTCACGAGATGGGATACGATTATGTGACGTACACATTTGCGATAAAGTCCATAATTGTATAATGTAATAATACGATATAATATACATATATATTATGGTGAAGAAACTTTCAAATAATACGGAAACCTGGCGTAAGGACCAGAACTGAATTATTTCTCATTCGTTGTATCGTGTTATTAACGTTTAATATTATAATGTAGGTACCTATAACCCATATTCCTCGCGGCGGAATCCTAACTTTCAATGGTAAATACAAAAGTATAAGTTCGTTTAACGCGGTTTTTGTCGATACCGAAAACGTAGCGATTGTGAGGGAAAAATCTATCGGTTTTATGAGTACGTGTACACATAACCGACTTTAAGGTCCAAACAATAATAACCGAGGTCAGAGATGGTGACTGATTTAAAATTCGCTTTTGGCTACTTTCCTCACTCTTCCCACCACCAACCAACCAGTAACTATCAAGTTGTGCCAAAACTATTGAGAGTGGTCTGTCTCATTATATATTTAATTCACTCCGAAAATGTTCTAAAAACTTTTAACCACTGCCGTTGAGGCGAACCTATTCCAGTTATCCGGTGAAAATATATTTACACAATATTATAGGCATATAGCGCACACCGCGTTCGGGTCTGTTTGATTTTGTGCCCTCGAGTTCTCAATAAGGTTAATAATAAAATAAGAAGAAAAAAACACCGACCGACCGACGGACGAAACTTGCAGTAAGACGAAAAGCCCGATGTGAAGATGGTCTCGTACGTTTTCTTCGTTTTTCGCCCGTTATTTTAATTGAAATCCATATCGGATGAACGTTGTTTATGGGGATGGCTTCGGCGACGGTGACGGGGACACTGTGCACGATTTTTAATTAACCCGGCGAGGCGGTGGCTCTCGTCCAGCGGCCTATACAGAACCGAGTTGGCTTATTTGTAAGCGATGAAGAAAACCGGAAGTTTATTTAAACTTTGCCGTTCGCCCCGCGCCGCCCCAACCCGACCAACGACGAGCCAAACGTATTAACTAGTTTGTTGTCGGAGAACGATCGGCGGCAGAACGGTTTTGTGGGGTCCTGTTGATGGGTATGTAAGAGGGAAGAAGGGTGTGCAAGTGCTTTGTATGGTGGTTGGGGGAAGGGTGGGTAGCACGTGTGCGTGTGTAGGTGTGGGGTGGGGGTGGTGTTCACCTTATAATAAGCGCTATTAAACTCCATTTTACCGAGTGCTAACAGTACATAATTTATAATATAAGGAGAGCCTATCCTATGTATAATGTACAGCCACCGTACACCCCGCTCCTGCCACCCACTTGTGTATATAATATTATTTTCGCACGGAATTGTCGCCTCTCTGCCGTCGCCCCACCGTCACTGCAGTCGTTCCAACAGTGCGCTGTATTTATAACGGACACGGTTAAATCTCAAAAAAAAAAAAAAAAATGGCATCGGATTATAAGCGATTTAAAATTCCATCACGTATTCCTTATGAGCGAAATACACACCCGGCCCCTTTTAGTTTTGCCACCGCCTCTGTCGCCAGAAAAACTAAAACTTTCAACATCTGTCCGGTGGCAAGGCACAACACGCACGGAATACACCTCACCGCCACTCACACACGTCACCCAAAAACAAACGATTTTACTCGTATTGTGGGTGGTATATAATATCGTACGCGTTTATAAACATAACGGTAACACACAGCACATCACGTGACCCGATAGTCACGGCGCGCACATGGGCTCTCGTGGATCATTGAAATTTGCTTTAGAAAATCATCAATGGGTCGACAATAAAAATCGTCAGTTTGAGCCAAATTTCACCGTTTCTTTTTTTTTTCGCCTCTGCACCTCCGCACAGCATAACGCATAATATTATAAAAATAGGATGAAAAAAAAAAACTTCTTCTCCACGAAAAACATACCCCCTCCCCCCGTCGTTGTCGTAAGAATTGCGTGCGTACATTATTATTGTAGGTAGGTATTATAATATTACTATGATACCGAACTCATGATATTATGTTGTTGTTCGGCAATACCTTGTGCTGTTGTTGTTGTATAGGTATACTGAAAGTGTGATAATCGAATAAAAAATATAAAAAAAAATCGGAGGTAAATCGACATGGCACACGCACGCTGTACCTACACCGCGACATATATATATATAATACGGTATTATAAAAATATTATGATACAACAGCAGCTTACGTAAATTTACGTTTTGAACGAAAAATCATTATGGCACGACTGATCATATAATGTATGTTTGATATTTTTTCGTTGTCAGTATTTTTTTTTTTTTTTTTGTGAAACCTACGTAATATGTTTTCCACCGATAACATATTATTGTGAGCGTCGTGTTCGGAACGATTCGAGTGCGAAAACACTGTTTCAGGGAGTATTATATTATTATTATTAAATAATTTAAATCGATTACGCAACAACGGATTTCGTCCAAAGTCAAAACGTAACCTGACGCGTAGTGCTTTTGCGGGCACATCACATTATGAGCGTGTATATAATATTATAGAAATATAATATAAAACGTTGTATTTCGATATTATTATAATAGTTCAAATGCGTAATCTGACTCCAAACCTGAAATGGACGGTGAATTGATTTTTATCGGCGATGGTACTGTTACACTGTTGTTACTGGTCAGTTGTAATTTGAATAAAATACACGTTAGGGGTGTTTTTAATTACGCGAAATCTCCAATCAGCTGGGTCTCGAAATGAACAACTTATTATTCCGCTGGTTTTATCAGTAAATACAACCCTTAAAACGCGTCTGTATAATTAATGGGCCGCGTATGTAAAAGCGCAAGCTGTTTTGCATTTCATCATTACAGTCTCAATACCGAATAGAGGACGATAACGTTTACATATTATTATTATGTACACCACATGTGTATTTGTGTAGTATGTAGTAAGTAGATCCCGTGTATAAAGTTATCTGTACATTACGTATATTAAATGCGAACAAGCGCAAATAATTAATGCCTCGGTAATGTCAGTAATCCCCAAACTACTTTGTAAGACGTTTTTACAGTTTACTTGTGATTTTTACTTTTCGGGTAGTTCACCGAATCTTCGGAGACGTTCTAAATATTTCGTGCAACATTCGAGTGAAACTAAATAATATACAAGGTGATCCATTTAAATATCCTGTATAGGACGATTATTTTGTAAACTTTTTCAAATATTTGATTGTATTATTCGATTTATATTTTTTATAATATTTTAATATCATCATTTTTTAGGTTTTTACTTTTTGAAAATAACATACATTTTTAATTTCAAAGCAGAATATTTTTTGAAGTATTTTGATACATCATAACAATTAAATTTATAATGAGTAGTAAATACTTATAAGTATTTAATGACTTCATAAGCGGAACACTTTTAGTGAACGAACATTTTGCAAGATAACTTATTGTATCACTCTTTTTTATTATACAAATCTTAAAATACCTACTTATAAGTTCTAACAAATTAACCGCTATTTTAAAATTTTATTTTTATGTATCAAAATGCTCTTGTAACTATGTTTTAATACAAAAAATAAAAAGCTTAACAACTAAATAATAACGATAAGGAAATGTAAAATTTTAATTTTGTAGAGATAGTGAAGACTTTAAAATAATGAGTGTTGTATACATAAATTGAATCATATTGTAAGGTATACCCTAAATGTTTTACGATAGAATTGTTACTTTGCAACTACGATTAACACTATAAAATGCCGTCAATAGTTATTTTTTAACATTAAATAATGACTGGTATCGAATAATAAATATGTCGATGAATTGCATTTAGGATGAATCTCAGCTGGCAATGATTTTTATAAATGGCTAAATATATTTGTATTGTTTTGATAATTGATAATTGGAAGTAATAATTTGCACTGCCAATGGCGGCCATGACACCTGCGTATCACAAAGATGCTATCATACCTATATATTTATTCATTAGCGATATTTTCTGTTTGTTGTTTTTAGACGACTATGTGCTGAGTTATATGATCATCTTTACAGGGAATAAAAAAAATGCAAACAGATCTTTACTTACAACCTACATATAATACATTGATGTTATCACAATACTATTCTAAAAACTGAGATTTTTTGAGATCGTGTTTAATCGCATTTCTTAAAAATATATAATCAAATATATATTGTTGCTCACTATGACGCTATGTAAGCTTGCCAAGAAACTATTGAGAAAATCGAAAATAACCTCTTCAAACTATCCTCCAATGCTTGATTTCCGATTGTTAGAAGTTTGACGTGAAAATTCTCAAACACTCCTCGATGGAAAGTGTGTTTAAAGAATTGCTTGATATTTTAAACGGACAATGGTTTTTATCGAAACGCAAAGAGCCATGACGGTCGAGTGGTTTACCTAACCTGTATAAATAAGCAGTTAAGTGATTTTCGCACTCGAATTTGTTAGTGTTTTTTTTTTTGTTCTTAGTTTGGAAAAACTTAATAATGGCATCGTTCACTTAAAATAAAAAATAAAATTCCATACCTGCTGTATTGTAAAAAAAATAATAATAATAATTATTATTATTATTATAAATTAGACGCATGCAGGATGGAAAATCAGAGTGATAGTCATGATTACTTAGTTGAGATGAAGCAAAAAAAAGGTTTTTGAAAATCTTGTCTCTCCCACGAGGTTCATGTTGTTCAATTAGAAAACGTTATGACATTGGGAACAGGTGATGGTGGAGGTTATATTTTTTTCATACTGACAACCTAACTTTTTACGGGTTCATAACTTTGCTCCGTTCAATTCTTCCCACCATCACCATTATTATATTCTTTAACGACATCTAGGTCCTCCCTTATCTCTTTCTAAATGTACGCAATGTTCTCATTACTTGCTTATAACGACATCGACGACTTTTTCTTCACTCTCACAGTACCCATTCGATTTTCCCAATTCTTCTCGCCAGCCGTTCTTTGTCACACCCCACTATAGTACACTGTCCGCATACTTTATTGACATTAACACCACTCCAGTATATTGCAATTTTTTTGTTTTATCCCCTTAGTGTTAATTACAGCTCTTTTCTGACATACCAGAGGCACAACGTGGGGTAAATTTAAGTATTGCTAAAACTGAATAAGAATACTGTTTTGTCTCGACGAAGCTGAATATTTAAATATTAGCTATACCGAGTGGAAATCATCCACCATCCAACATCTAACACATCTCTTTATGTACAATTATGCATCGTGCCCGTTGTTATTCACTATTATAATTGTGATGTACAGCATAGCGTACCATAGTTTCAGGTTATTACTAGATAGGGGCAATTTATGATCGGATATTTTACAAACTATAAATTGTTGTAGCTCGGTGTTTTTGATTTTCACAATATAGGTAATATACCCGTCTTCGGCGATGTACATTTTATTAAACCAGGGAGTTAGGGATTACATTTACTTAATATTTTAATTCACTCGCGTCTGCTTTATAAGTATTCAATAAATATTTATACATTTAAAAATCAGTCTACAAACCATCAGTGTAAGAATAAATTGCCTAAAATAACAGTCAATAGTATTGGACACTAAGATTTTTTTTTTAATGCATGTCTGATACAAAATATGTTTGTATAAAAACATTTTTTTTTTTATTATGAGGGAAGAAGTGCTATCAGACTAGAGCTAGGCAATCCAAAAAATCTCAACGATTGGCCCAATTAGGACTTTTAAAATTATACCATCCACTGCATCCTTAGCTCTCCCCCACCACCAAATATTGTCAATGGTAATCAATTGCTTAAAACAAAAACGTTTCACTTTTATTCCACGCATCGACGGTGGTCATAATAATATGTTTGTTTGTTCATATAAAACGCGTTCCACCAAAGTGACACTAAACAAACAATTCAAATGATTAATCATTACATTGTTAGGACGTTGTCGGTATTTTGATTACTGATAGAATATAATATTTATATAGGTTAGGCAACAATACAATTATCCACTATTATTGCGTGCTATTAGTATTAATTAGTTTAATTAATTCGATTGAATAAAATATCATGTAAGTACGTGGCTTTGATTTATTACTCATTATTTTCAACAGTTGAGTCACGAGCATTAACAGAAAATCAAAACTGAACGAAATCCTATTGAATACACATATTATAAACCATTACTTCTTTTTAATCGTTCGGTTTCACCTTATAGCAATGTGCGTTAGGATGACAAATCGGATGCAGGTAGGTCAAATATTTTCCGTATTACGAATTTAATTCAAATAAATTAAAACATAATACATCTTTTAAACTTCATAATAATTTTATTTTATTTGTACATTGAAATTTCAACATAAATATTTATACCTCAACTATAAATATATTACTTTTTGTTAATCCTATAGTGTTTAAAAATTATCAACTATGTATAATTAAGTATAACGTTTTAAAAGCTTTTAATTATTATAGAACTCGGAGAATAAACTCAAGAGTAACATTAATATTAATGAAAGAGTATAACAGTTGTATTACATACCTAATTATGAAAGTATGAGACAATTAATAAAAAAGCGATGAGAGTCACAGTAGTTACCACCAAACCTGAAAAGAATACCCAATAGACTGTGATTGGTTCCTGAAATATAGTACACTACACGTTTGGAAAATATGGTGTGACTTATATGTGATCTAGAAAGACTATTGGAAGGAGCCCTATGCCTTAAAGCCTAAAAATTTTGGTACAAATAATATAAAAAATGACAACCGTACCTATACTACAACAATATATTTTAAATTGTGTCGAAAAAAAGTCACATTTAACTTATACTTACGGTTAGGTACCTGGCCGGATATACGACTTGTAATGTGTACTATACACATTGCCTTGTGACATTCCCAAAGTGCAAATAGTGCATACAGAGTTTAGTGCACACAATACGTATAATGTCGTATACAATTGTTTTTTGAAAGCAACATAATATTAATCCACTGTTTTGTTTTTTTATTCTCAACACATTCACTTATTATTAATGCAATACACGCTTCAATAATGTTCACGATTATAATTCTTTGGAAAACCCGGAGGCTGAAAAATTACTATCTTGAAATTATTTACGTCAAGTGTCACTTTTTTATTTTTTTTTTTTTGTTTTTTGCCCATTCGTTTAGCTGCAGCAGTATAATAATTTCGTATTTACATGGAATGTCTAAAAATCTTGTTTCATTTTACGTCTATGCACAGACACATCATAATAGTTATAACATGAGTTTCCGATATTGCACTACAATACTATATACCTTACTACTATATTATAATTAGGTGAATGCTGTATGCAATCGCATATTGCCCAAAGTGCATTCCAGATTAATTCCACCACGAACGTTCAAAGAAATAAACAAATTAACTTGTACACTTTAAACATATTCGCCGCTACATACAGAATAATAACATTATATAGATCAGTCAAATGGTGTTATTATTATACGTAGGTAGATAATGCGGTTTTTTTTTTATCATGTGTTCATTTAGTATTGATTTACTCGAATTATTATTGTTATGACGTAGGTACTTCGACTAAAATTATGATTTAAACTCTATTATAGTGACATACAATAAATGATGTTTTTGCCGTCATTATACGATTATAAAAAAAAAAATAATTCTGGAGTGTCCCTCCAGATAATTATTGGAATATCCCTATGGTTAGATTATTATAAAGAATTACATTTTTATGAATTTGTCTATGTTTCAATTTATTTTTACACATAGTGATTCACTAAACATACTCATCTCTTTTTTCTTCAATCATGCAATTATTCAAAATATGATTATCGACATTTTTAAATATACTTAAATATCACATTACAAATTCTTGTGATTTTTCGTATTTCTTAAGGCATTTTCTGTGTTAATACAAACTTCTGCTTTTCAAATTAGAACACTTTTTTTCTACTGTAAATCCATTTAGCGGATAATTTATTTGAAAATTGTAAAATACCTATATCTAAATCAAAATTCAAACAATGATTATTTTAAAGTAATTTAAATGCATATAACTTTTATCCTTATATAGTCGTTAAGAATTATAGGTCCATATTAATAGGTTTGGAAAATATAGGGTGGGGCTATAGTTATTTGAAAATTGTAATAATTTATATTAATTTATTTACATTTATAATTTCTAAAAATGTCCTAAATATAAGAAATGATAGACACAACATAATATTATGTAAACTGGTTTTTAAAAAAATAGGTAATACATTATAAACATTAACTTTATAAACTCAGCTATAAACATTTTAACAACTGTGTAAATATTCATTTAAATTTTTAATTAGGTACATCAAATTGTTCAAAAAAAAAAAAAAAAAATAACCTCTATATAATTTACAGAATAAAGTTCTTATTCAAAAACATAAGTTTGAAGCACCATAGAACACTATAGTAGAACATCACTTAAGAAGTATTTATAAAAATGTCTAGAATTTAAAAATAATATGATCTTTGAGTATAATCCAAAAATCAGAATTTAAGTACATTTAATAGGTTAATGGGGTTGAACATGCTTGGTAAATCACCCTATACATAGGCACGCTTATAACGCATCGCATGACGTCTCGTTACCCCCCCCCCCTTTCCCTCCAATTATTGTCATGTATTTCTAAAATTATTATTCACTGCTTTGAAAAAAATATGCATTGTTCGTTATTTAAACTACGCATTGTACTATTATAGTAAAATATGACCTACTCATTACTCTATGAAAACACGAATAGTTGGTGGTCATTTACCTATACATAGGATATTAAATAATAATTATTGTTTCATATTTTTTATAGTTTGAATTGAATTATTACGATTGCAAATTTATACGGGTGAATAGGTTTGGAAATAATTATGTCTATTTGGAAGATGAATTTGACACTAAGGTCTATACATTTTTCAAATGCAAATTGAAGAAAAGTAATTGGTTTATAAACATGTTTTAAAAACTTAAAATTTAAAAATCACCCAAATTAAGTGCAAAATGAAAAATTGCAGATTAATCAATAATTGTTTAAAATATTTATATCCGGTCGTGTGAAAAATGAATTACATTTATATGGGAGTCTACACTTGAAAATGAACGACTAAACTTGTGTTGTAGGTGTATTATAGCCAGAGGAATTATATGCAACTTCCAGAAATCGCAATAAAAATATAATATTAAGTTAATTTCGTTTAATATCTAACATATACGTACACAACATATCACACAGAGTCTCTATATGTTCTGAAAATGATTGAATGGATATTAATGTGAATCGAGAGCAAAAGAAAAAAACCTCTGTATTAAATTTAAAATAAAAATATCGCATATTACGAATAATTATTGTAATTATTATATTATATTGCGTTTTATTTTTATCTCTATAATATCGTTTTTCGTATTAGCATACCACTATAGTAGTCATATAGTGATTTAAAATAAACTTTTACGATACTTTTTTCAGAATTAAATATGATATTTCGTCTATTGAAACCAAATGTTATAAATGTATTTTCTCGTCTCGTGGTGTTCATTATAATCGACAAACTCTGAGACGAATATGTCACGTGAATTAATTTTAAAGAAAACACATGTGATGTCCAACCTAATCAGGCACAGATCTGAAAATTCGAAATTAAGTGGGAGAGGCTTACATATTTTTTTTTCACAGGAAGACAATAAAATATAATTTTAGGTTTGTTTAACACATAATATTGGTTATTATATGATATTATATTTTTCAAATTTTGATTTTTCTCCTCCAAATAGGATTTAATAACAGTATTGACAAATAAGTTTATATTTTGAATGTATGTATATTAATATTAAACATTTTGACATACTAATTGATTAGTAAGCGCACTAATTCTGTATCTGATCCATGTGTAAATACATAGCAAATATGTGTTCAGCAAAATCATTCTTGTGCTAAAGTTTTAATATTTTATCGAATTTACTTAAAGTTAAGAACATTGTTTATATTTGTACGTTGTATTTTTTTATAATATATAATTTTGTATGCAAGTCATGCGTATGTAAAAATGTACAATTAAAAAAAAAGGTCATATATCATAGTCAAATTAAAGTATCGTTAACAACTCAACTGTGCAATATAATACAGATAATTATTTTAGCTTTAAGTTTGATTATAGGTCAATACGCTGTTATATTAAAGCCGACAGTACAAGATTATGTATGGTTCTGCTGCACCTTAATATGATATGTGATGTGTTTGTTAGATAGAAAACACAAATAGAGCATTAACATCCTCTTGCACATACTTATCATAAACATAATAATTTATAGCATGTTCAAATAAGGGAGGGGAGCTCAAACTCCATAACTCCCCCAACTCGATCTACGCCTGGTTATTGTTTAGAAAGTTCTCAACAGAAATATTAAAATGTAACACTCAAGGGAATCGCTTATGCTAAATTATACAGCGTAATTCACTAAGCATACTCACCCCTATTTTTTTAATTTTATAATCAATTTATTTAAATTCTAACTTTTAGAAGTTTTAAATATACTTAAAGAACATATTTTCAATTTATCGAGATTTTTTTTTAATATTTAATCTCCCTGTTAGAATACAAACTTTTGTTTTTCAAATAAGAACCCCCATTTTCATCTATAAATTACTAAGCGGATAATTTCTTTGAAAAATTTGTCTTATCAAAGTCAAAATTTGAACGAATAGTTTTATAGTTATTTAACTTTATGTACTAATGATAATAGATCCATAGTAATGGGCTTGGAAGATATGGAAGCCGTAGACTTTTTAAAATTTTAGTAACTAATATTAATCTATCAATATCAATAATTTATAAAAAACTGTCTAAGTATAATAAATACTAGATCCACCATAAAATTTATATTATATTTTGTAATACCATTTTTAAAGACTAATATTCTTAGTATAAATATTTTAATAACTGAAAAATTCTTCATTCGAATTTTGAATTAAGTACATCAACATCACATATAAAAATATACATTAAATAATTTACAGTTAAAAAGGGAGGTTTTTCATTAGAAATACAGAAGTTTGTGTCACCACAGGATACTCCTTAAATGGTACAGATAATCTCAAGAATAGTAAAATATGGTCTTTAAGCAGTGGCGCAACTAGGATTATTTCGAGGGGGGTGTTCGCCTTATTAAAATATCCCTCCCTGTAACATATTTTTAAATATTTCTCTGGTATCTAGTTTTTTGATAAACTAAAAATGTATAATAATGTATAAAAGTAATAATAATTTCCCAGATAAAAATCTTAAATAATTTTTATGTATTATCAAATGTTTATTTC